>PVLD010015954.1:0-46700 GCA_004027595.1 Dinomys branickii | reverse complement strand
ATTTGCATGTCTGTATATGGGTCCATACATCTACAATTCGAAGATATCAATGGATAAAACAACAACTACTGTTGAGACCATATCACCTTGTCTATAGATTAGTTGTGATTGTACTATTTTCTATGATAATGGGTGTCTGTTTGTCAATATGTTTTTGTACTTTTATGTTTCTAAAATAAAAAAAGGGAAAAAAAAAAAAGTAGAGTTATCCTAAAGCCAAAAAAAAATAAAAAAAAAAAAAAAAGCTGCTAGAGAAAAGAAACAGATCACCTATAAAGGAAAGCCCATGAGATTCACAGCAGACTTCTCAACTACTTTCTTGTTGGAGCTAATTTTGTGTATGACCTGTAGTAGGGTGGTAAAGTTTCACATGTGTTCATATTGTAGTTTTCCATCTTCCTTTCACATACATAATTTTTATGCTTCCAGATCCTCACTTAGCAGCAACATTTTTTCATAAGATTGATATGCATTTTTCTTATAAGCTCACACACCATTTATTTTGCCAAACACTGTTCTATCCATACCTAAGCCAAGAATAATTATCTTTCATGACTTGGTGTGTATGTTGCAATTTTTCTAGGCATGTATGTGTTTATGGAGAAAAGGCTTTACACATATTTTGGTACATTGTATGTTTTTCCTTCACAACATATGGTAAACATATCCCTGTTGGATTTCTTATATTAGTCTTTCTTTTTTCACACCAGCAACTTTTATAATACACAGTGGCTATTTGGACTACGTTATTGCCAATCTTTTAGTATGACAGAGTGAAGCACCCTTGTGCTGTCCTCCTACCGTACTTTCTGCCTCCCCTAGGAATAAATTTCTAAAAATGAAACCGTGGGCCAAAGGCCATTTTTATTCCATTTCTAACTTAAATTATCATGACATACTTCATACTCACAGTGAGCTGGCTTAAATCAATTCTGAGCAAAGCAGAGTAATTAACTTAAACAATAGAAAATGTGAATACATCATACTTTTCTACCCCACATTTAGGATAAAAATTGTGAGGAGGAAGGAATTATTCACTGAATATCTTTTGCTATTTTTTAAAAATATAATTTAATGTTTTTTGCTTCTTGTTTTCATAAAATAGCAAATGCCTTAATGCTGTTCCTCAGTTATCCAGACCAGAATCTATATAGCACCCTTTAAAAATGTTAGTTGAATTGTGCCACTCCACTTAAAATTTTCTATTAGATTTCCTTGCAATGTGCTGACAAGGCTTACTTGCCGGTTTTAAGCCTGGATACCTCTAAAATCCCTCTTTGAAGTTCTCAGTGCTGTTACCCTCACTTAGTTCTCTCCAGTCACCCCAGCTTCCCGCCATTCCCTGGTATGCCAAGCAGGTTTCCAGGTCCAGGAATTTATCTTCCCTTTACTCAAATCTACCCCCACCCCTAGGCCTTGCATCTTCACTTTCCCAGATCTCAATTTAAACACGTATTGGTGTCTTACCTTCTAAATCACCTTCCTTGTTTACATTTTCTTTTTTGGGGGAATTTTATTTAGGTACAATTTACATATAAAACCATATATATTTAATACATGCACCTTGATGAGTTTGGACCCATGCTTATATTTGTGATGCTGTCCTCACATTGGAGGCATTAAAAAGCTCTATGTCCTCCAAACAGATATTCATATTGTTGTGTTTCTTTGTCATGATAATATTTAACATGGGCTCTGGCCTCTTCAATTATTTGGTAGTGTAAAATGCCCCAGTTTTAATTAAAATCATTGTGTTGCACAGTGGCTCTCTACAACTTATTTACATTGCATAGGTGAAACTGTATCCACTGTGTGACATCTCCCAGCTTGCTTCCCCCAGTACTTGGAACCTACCATTTTAATATTTCCTTCCATGACTGAGAGCATTTGAGATTCCTCGTATGAGTGGAACCTTGTGCCCCGGCACTTGTTCATTCTTAATTGATATATTTCACCTAGAAATATGGCTTCCTGGTTTACCCAGGTTGTTTCAAGTGGTAAAATTTCCTTATTTCACTTTGCCTTTTTAAAAATCTTTTCACCTATAACAGACACTTACTTTGCTTTCATAGCCTGGACCAATGTTTCAGTGAAATGGGGGTATGAGTCTCAGCAGACTCACTTGAATTTCAGGGTGGATATATACCTGGCAATGGGCTTGCTAGATTATATGTTAGTTTGAAGTTTTGAGGAAACTCATACTGTTTTTCTGTATCAGCTGCACAGCTGTAGACTCCTAGCAGTGGTGCAGAAGTGCCCTACTTTCTCTACATTTAGGTTTTACTTTTTCTTAATAATGCTAATTACCCTAGAATCAACTCCTCTCTGTATTTATAGGTGCATTTCCTCTACTGGAAGATGAGATCTAGAAAAGCAGGTACTTTGCTTATATGGTTTGACCAGTAGCTGATTAGTAGAAGGCTATGTTAGATATTTGTTGAAGGCATGCGTGTGTGTCTGAACCAAGCGCCAGGCTCAGAATGGGGAACTTCCCATTTCCAAACATTGTGTTTTCATGTACCTGTTAATGGATGTGCTTGAGAATTGAGTGATCTTGAATCATGCATCTGAGTTTAAAATAATTTCTTAGAAAACAAACACCTTGTAAATTGTTGAGAGCAACGTGAATTTGCCAAAACCAGGAAGGAGAAGGGGTGAATCAAATATCACTTTTCTTTCAATGCATTGAAAGAGAAGAAAAAGAAAAAAGAAAGAAGCAGGATACATCATGGATAAGTACAAATTCCCTATGATGAATGTGATCATTATGTATATCAAATTGTACCAATCAACAAAAAATTTTTTTTTAAATAAGGACTTGGGAAAGCATCTGTTTTCTAAAGAGATTAGTTCCATTTTAATTCCTTTGGAATATTATCTCAATATTTAACACACTCATTTTTATAAGTGCTATAAAGTATGTGAGTATATGTTTCTTCAGCAAAGCACAGTAGCTAACGTGATTTGTAAGGTTTTTCCAAGTATGCTGTAATCCTGTGTACTAGGAGCCGATAGTTTCCTCACAATAGATTACAGAGTTGAAGAAATATCTTTTTTCAACTTGCCTTCACTTCAGTTTTCTTCTCTATATTGTTGTAAAAGTCCCCTGACCAAAGCATAGGAGACCCAATTTCACTGCAAGTTTGATGGAGAACAGAGGCACATTTTGAGAAATGATAACCGTAGCCGTGGATAATTATGTACCGCAGCCAGAGGAGGTCTGCAGCAGTTCTTAGCCACCCACAATGCTAATTAAATTTACCCATGTGAGAAGCAAACCACCCACCCTAGTTATTTTGAGCTAACTTGTTGAAACACCAGTTAGATCCTACTCTAACCCAGCACTTCCTCCATCCCAAAGCTACAGTAGTCCATAGCACTACCAGAAGGCAAAGTAAACCATGATGTTTTTGGAAAAACTTGAGAGAATTTCTCTTAAAAAAAACTGGAGCATTTTAATCACCAGTATCTTTATATGATACTTCATGATGCTTCTGTATAATATGGTATTTCCTTATGCTTTTCCTCTGAGGAAGAATTAGTTAAAGAATTTGTGCCCTGGAGTCAGGCACATCTAGGTTGTGTAAAGCTGCATTTTCCTGCTCTTATGTTTTCAGGGACATCATTTATCCCATCTGCATCACCTGTAGGAGCATTGATAGCACCTACTACACAGGTTTAGAGGGAAATAAATAAGCTGGCATCTTTCAATAAAATCGTTAAGCATATGGCAGTGGCTTAAACACTGTTAGATCTATCTCTCTTGTCTTTGAGCTGCAACGATGTTATTCCATCATTGAAGAAACATAATTGGGTTGAGCATATTCTGAGTGTCGAACTGTAGTGTGGAAGAGGGGCGATGGTGCTGAGCAAACAGATCTCTGCTGTCATGGCTTTTAGGCCTTAAGAAAGAACAAGGGGCGTGCAAATTAGCGTATCGGTAAGATTAACTCCACAGCACTTAACCTCCGTGCTTTCTTCTACAACTTCCTGCGAAGCTCTTTTTTTCTCCTCCCTCGATTCTCTCTGTTCCACAGATTAAAAAAAGAATGTTAATGTCTGTCACTTGTTGAAAGGAACAATCAATGCTTAAAATTTTCTTTTTTCTTGACCAATTTTGCACGCTTGTATGTGGTAATCGGAACGATTGCTCTGAAGACAACAAAGTGCGGTATAAGAACCATTGTTGAATTCCTGCCATTTTGCATGGTGAAGCTCTGCATCATTTCCTTTTTTTTTTTTTTTTTAATGACTTGTTACAGTCTTTGCTTGTTTGATCAGTCTTACATACTTACATCTGGTGGACTGAGCAACTTGGTTCAAGATAAAATGTGATGTAGCAACCGTTGTTAATTCCTATCATTTTGTTTTGAGGTCATGTATCATCTTTGTTGTTTTTCTGTCGTTTTTGTCTTCTTTGCTGTTGTTCTGTTAGATCTTTATCTTTAAAATAGTAAAAAATTCGCTATGATGGTGAAAAAGGTTAACATATCATTTATTTTATTCTTTGCATTAGTATGTTCTCTGTAGTGAGGGGAATTGCTACACGTGCCATCTGTTATGGTTTGTGTCTGCATGTTCCCCCAAATCCTCATGCGGTTATGGGGTGGCTTTTAGAGTTTATGACTGATCCATGATCCAATGCTGGGATTATGGGTGTGAGCGCTATACCCGCCCTAGGGCTGATAGTTTGTGTATATAAGGGAGAGAAAGAGCGTGCTGGCTGCCATTCCTCCCTTCTTGTGCTTGTCACTTTGCTGTGTACCACCGCCATGAACTGTTGCCCTCTGCCATGTGTCGCTCTGCCTCAGAACCAGCCAAGTGTGGACTGAAACTGTAAGCTACATAAACCTTTCCTTCCTTCATTTTTGGTGTTGTATATTTTGTCTCAGCAACAAGAAAAAAGTAACGGAGACACCATCACGTGTCAGTTATTAGTGCTTTCGTTTCCCTTCCTGCCTTCCCTTCCCTCCATCCTTTTCCCGTCAGTCAAAAGTCTTCCTCTCTGCTTCCTATAATCTGCATTTTATTCTGTTCTTTATGTGTACTTAAATTTCTCATGTGAGGAAAACCGTGTAATATTTTACTTTCTAGGTCTCATTTACTTCAGTGAGTATTACGGTCTTACATTATGCTAAATATTCATTCCTGCACCCCCAGCCTTGCTCTGCTTTTTTAGTGGACTCTTGTTGATTGCTGTCCTCCCTAATACGTGCTAATGCCCTCTGCTTATTAAAAACTAGGAGGCATCCTTGGATACAACACGGATCTGAATGGAAAATGACTATGAGAATCCATAGCCCATACAGGTAGTGAGACTAAGGAAGTTTTGCCAGCAAAAACTTAAAGTCAGGAGCCAGGCTATGATAAGCAAGCACCAGCTGTGGATGATCAAGAGAACAGAAATCCCAGAAGAGAAACAGAGAGAATTGAGAGAGGAGAAAAGAAGAGCTATGGAGGAAATTGGGAAAGAAAGTATCGAGATTAAATTCCAGAGATTCCAATCTCCAGAAGAGGACATCTGTTTATTTGGAAAGCCTTTGAGTATGAGTGTGCGGGGGTGAAAACATCTGAGTTATAGTTTCAAAAACTTTTAGGTTAAGAATGCGGAGAATACACTAGAATAACAAGAAGTAAGGACTTCAGTTTGAGTGGTGTAGTTAGTAGATAATGCAATTTTAGTGAGCTCAGTAGCATCTTTCAAAATGATGAGTTCTCTTTCCAGTGCCTGACATTTGCAAATATGATCACATTTAGTAACAGGGTCTGTGTTAAATGGAATAAGTTAAAGATCTCATAATAAGGTCATCCTGAGTCTAAGATGTGTCCCAAATACAGTACATAGATTCATATTACAGGGAAAGGACTTAAGACACAGCTATACACCAAAGTGGAGACCAGAGTCTTTAAGTCTAGGGACAACAAGAATTTCTAGCCAACACACCAAAAATTCACAAATGTGTATACAACATATCTGCAGAAGAAACCAAATTTGCTAACCCATTCATTTTTTACTTTTGCCCTCTGGTATTATAAGAAGATAAATTTCTATTGCTGTTGAGCCACTGAAATGGCTGGTGATTTGTTTGGACAAGGTCTAAGAAACTAATAGAGAAATCAAAGTATCATATAAGAAGGAAAAAGGTGAAATGCCTTGTGATAGCCTCAGAGACATAGCATTGAAGGTTGAAACAGAGAACATTCCCTGTGGGCCACAGCTGGAGAGGCCTGGGTTGTTGGGCAGTAATGCTGATCTCCCAGACTTTAGCTGAAGATATCTTCTGTGGGTTGAAGGGGCACCTGAGAAGACCCGGTGAATAGACAGTTTCTTCTTCATGACATTTAAAGTGAACTGTCAATTTAGTCACACTTTGGTGTGTGTCTGGGGAACTCCTGGAGGCATGATCTTGAGGTGTATATCTGGTCTCTGGGCACTTCCTCTCTGTTATTCTTCATTTGTGATACCAGAAATTGAAGTCAAGGCCTTGTGCATACAAAGGAAGCACTCTACCACTGAGCTACATCCCCAGCCTAACTCTGCTTCTTTAAATGAACTCGTGTTTTGCATTGTGCTCCTTGAGGACTGAACAGAGAATAAAGTAGTTGTCTCATGTTTGTTATCTGGCTATTCCAAGTCCTTATTTATAATGTGTTCATATTATAACTTTACTAACAGAATTTAATAATGAGGCTCATAAAGCAAAGTGCTTTCTTTAATACAGAGAGCACCTTAATCACCTGAAACACTGCTGCAGAATAATGAGTCATGGCGTAGATAGAGAGTGATGTTTATATTTAAGTGGAATGAAGAAAATTTAGGGATAGAACAATTATTTGCCCTTGCCATTTCTCAGGTGGTGATGAGCAGTATTGAGTTTTTAATATGTGCTAATGTCCTATGCTAAACCTTCTATATCCGCCAAGTCTAATTCTTGTAATAGTCTCTGAACACAGATACTAATAATTATATTTTAAGGAACTATCAGTGGAGGTTCACAGAGACCCAGCACACCTCCCACTACATGTCTATTATTGCAAAAAACAAGTTGATATATTCAGCCATTCAGGTAGGAAGTGGTAATGCTGAAGTTTGAATTCAGTTCTTGTTAATTCCAAGCTTCCTTATGCCTACGGAATTTCATAACTCCGCCAAAATGTTTTGGCAGCCATCCTCCTTGGTGAACACAGGGCTTTTGTTTTCAATGTGGGTGCTGCAAGTGATATTTTATCAAGGTATTAATACTGCAGATATTCAGTATTCTCCAGGCATGTAGGCCACTGCTACCATGAAGCCAGCGGGCAGAAACATAGAGGAAACGTCACTGTTCTCATTCGTCCTTTATTTTCCTCAGGAGAGTTGGCATGATTTGGTAGCTACCATGAAAGGCACAGAGATACTCTGTGATAATCAATCATGTCAGCTTCTTCCGGTTCTCTCTCTCTTCCAGCCAGGCTGCCTTCTCCCTGGCGGTCCCAGGCTGACTCTGTGACTAGAGTCCAGGCATTAGATCAGTGCTTGGATCTGCTGAAGTTTTAATAAACTAATCTATTCTCTCTCTCACTCTTTCTACTTCTTCCCTTCCTCTTCTTCTTCCTTCCTCCTCCTCCTCCTCCTCCTCCTCCTCCTCCTCCTCCTCCTTCCATCTCTCTCTTGCCATCACAGACAGGGTCATTCCCTGCTTTCCTCTGCAGCTGGATTTCTCTGCCTAAGTATGTGAGAGCAATGGAAAAGACAACTTGGAAAGAGTCAAAACACCTGAAGTCATCAGTATATTTCTTATGAGAAAAATAAGTAATAAGTACAGATTGCCAAGTCTGCTTTCCTGACACTACTCATTTGTTTCTCAGGCAGCACTTCCTGTGCCTTGTGATTTGCTCTTTAGAAATGGTCCCAGGGCTCAATATATTTGAAAGTATGTTTGGACAAATCGCTGAAATAATGACCCCAGGACATCATGAGGCTGTGCTACAAGTTCGAGACCTGCTTGGGCTACATAGCGAGACCCTGTCTCAAAATTATTTCATTCAGGCTGAATTTTCTGCTGTTGTAGTAGTTATCTATTTCATGTGAACAAAATGATTACAGAGCTAAGTGCTTCAAACAACACATATTGGACCTTTCACAGTTTCTGTGAGGGTCAGTGATTCAATACAGCTTAGCTTGATCTTTTACTCAGGGCCGGCGTCAAGACACAGGCCAGTGCTTTGCTCAGTTGGAGGATGGCCCCTTCTAAGTAATGACACATTCAGTGCCTACTGAGGGCCAGGCTGAGAGTGAGACACCAGAGTGTAACTTAGTATGCCGCAGCTGTGGGCCTCTGTAAGAGAATTGCCTTCACCTTGGCTTTCATGAAATTAAAACACAGGCTTCTGAATTTTGTCTTTGTGCGGGGTGGCTCAGCACTAATGGAGTGCAAGTTTAACTTGTTTGCATAGTCATGGTGAAAGATCTGCGGAAGCCTTAGAAGGATGCCAGAATTGCTGAGTGGACAATGGCTTTAATAACCCGAATTGTGGGCAGGAATAGTTGGATTTATGTTACCACTGCTGCTTGCACTGAACTTAATAGGTATAACTTTTAACATTATTCTCACACATTTAATCCAGAATTACTTCTCATTTTATTCCTAAAATATTCGAAGACAGAGGGATCATTACGACCTTTTTTTTTTTTTTTCCTAATGAAAATTGCACGAAGTTGCTTATGTGATTTAAACAATAAGCAAGGGAAACTTTGGGACTCGAAATTCTGCTTTTTTAACAATATATATTTTAAATATGCACTCATGTCATGCCAGAAAAAGGAGGGGCAAGGATTGACATAGAGAAAATAATTATACTGAAAGACCTTTTTGGCAAACTCCAAAAGTGGTGCTATTTATAGCAAAAGATCTCAGGAAACAGTCATAGATTCATTTACTGGCTACTAGGCACTTTGCTGAGCACCTGGATTGTATTTATTTATTTATTTATTTGCATTGTATTTATGATAGCTGTGAAATGAAGACATGGATGGTATTCCTCATATTAGATGAGTAAGCATATATTTAAGAGAATTTCTTCTTTCTAAATGAGCAAAGACTTGTGTTTATCTGATAGAAAAGTTACCTACCTTTTTCATTCTACCAAACTATACCTTTTTATTAGTAGCAAGGAGGAGCAGAACAGTCTCAACAAACTTGCAGGCACAGTGGTTTCTAATATCAGGTTACTTTCTTATTTCATGCATAGAACAGATATTAATGCCATCTGAAAGATTATGAATATGTGCTTGGAAATCACTGCCATTTTAGTACAAGGAATTCTTTTTCTATTTCTCAGGGTGAAAGTGTTCTCTGTTAACAACTACATACTACCACTTTCAGTACAGGAGGAAATGCAGAGTGGAAGCCAAGAACTAATGGAATTTCAGTTGCAGGCCAGTCCCACTGAGTAGATTAGCCTTTGTGAATTGTTTGCTGGACTTCGTGTATCGTTCTTCACAGCACTCAGAGTGTTGAGGAGAAACGATAATCCACTTTCTTTCCCAAGAGGTGAAATTCTCCTGGAACTAATGCTGCAACCTGCACTTGTTTCATATCAATCGTTTTTCATTTTGTCATTCACTTCCCCAAATTAGATCATTATTAAGCAAAGAGGCAAGAGACAGGAGACTCATTCCAAGTCACTGATAGAGAGACTCATTCTGACACCAAAAGAAGTAAATTATTTGGATTTTACTCTGTGGAGCTCAATGAAAGAGACTCGTATTACAGTAAGACGATTTTAAAATTGAGATAAAAATTTTTGTGCATCTCTCTCTAAGAATGAATTATAGGAGAAACAGCAGAATATCGCAAGAACACCTAATCCTGCTGCGTTTCTATTTAATTTCCTGTTTTCCTCTCCATTAAATCACTCTGTCACATGACTCATTGTGTATAAATACGATAAATAAGAGTTTCAAAAAGTTGTGTTTCTTTTCATGTTTTCAGCAAAGTCTTTCTTCTCCATAAGAATAAGAGTACAGAAAACTAGGATTATACATTTTGTTGAGTTTATGTTTAGTTAAAGCCATCAAAAGAGTGAACTGAAAAGGAGTCAGAAAAATCTTGCTACTTAACCTTGAAAAATGAAGATAAGGTTTGTAATGTACTCACATCTTAGAAAAATTGTGAAGTGTCAGGCTTGCCAACTCAGTGTCAGAGGTCACATATCCTTAGCTCATTAAAATAAATAACCTATTTGATAATTTTTCAAATGTTTGTGAGATAATTTAACTTTTTATTAATGATGAAGCTGGTACATAAATGCATGGTACTATGTTTGAAAGATTAGAGAGGGACTGAACAACCCTGTCTCAATATTGTAGTACTTCTGTATTTGTTTACATAGAGGTTCAAAAATATAAAGACTTCTCATCATTTTCTTAAACTGTTCCTCCAGTAATTATGTGATATAAGAAGCAAAACAATGACATTGGGTGTTTTCTCAGGTGTCATACGATCAGAGATATCTGAGTGAAAGGGTGACCTGACTTCTCTGAGACAGAGCAGACCTAGTCTAAAACCCATGACATGGCTCAAAGTTTGTATGATCTACATGGTTCCATTAGTCTGTTAGAAACATTTGACACTGGTTATTTATTTTCTGGCACCTAGATTTTTTTCACTTCTATTTATTTTTCCTCCTTTCTTCTTCTTCTTTTAATAAATTTAGTGGATCATGTTTAAACTGGACTGATAGTGCTGATTAGCTCTCTAAATTTGTGCACTGTTGTGTGAATTTACAAAAAGGCGACCCATTTTCTTGCGCTTTGAAGGCAGAATTCCTGACTTGATCTGCACCTCCTTCTGCTTGCCCTTCCCCAAATCTTGCTTCCTCATTCCTGCTTATCCACTGCCACTTCAAGCAGCACATTCTCTCTGTAGCAGAGCAGGTTGTATGTTACATTGGCTGCATGATTTACTGCAATGCATTTCTAATCTTTGAACTTTGGCTTTCTTATGTTCAATTTGGGGATAATAACATTTTAGACTGCTATTAGGTTGACTATATGTGATATAGAAATGGATATCACTCACTTGATTGTTACTCATTGAAATGATGTTACAGTTATGCATCCTTTTTCATTATTTATTTTATTCTGAGACTGGGTCTTACTATGCCACCCAGGCTTGTTTTGAACTCTTTTTTTCATTTTTCTTTTTGGATAGGGTCTCACTGTGTAGTTCAGGCTGGCCTTAAACTCACTATGTACCTCTGGCTGATGCTGAACTGGCTCTGATCCTCCAGCCTCAGCCTCTTGAGTGCTGAGATTGCAGGTGGGTGCCACCAGGCTCGGCTTTTTGGCTAAACTCATGATCTGAAGTTACCATTGTACCTCTACTGTGGGCTTCGGTTCTGCTTTTAAGGTATTTGGTCATAAGTTGACTGTGCTGTCCATTGATGCCTTGCAATTATGAAGTCCCTACAATCTGTCAGTCACAGCATAAAATACAGGAGAATCACAAATGAAAAGCAGTCCTTATTTATCTGCCATTTTCCCTCATGACATGAAGGAGATGGACTATGCACAGGGAAAAGAAATGCAATTCTGAGGTCTGGTTCTGATTTACCTCAACAGCCTTTAACTTTCCATATCTAGGAAATTAGACATCAGATTATACCTTCATCTTACTTATTTCTTTGGATAATATTTGCAATTTTATGCCTGATACATGGTAACTTTCCATTGTACCCTCACTTTAGTTTGTTACTAGCTCTTCATGTATATCTATTTTCTCTTTCTGCTTTGATTATAAGCTCCCTAATGGTAGAAACCAAGTCTTAGGATATTGGAGAACCTCACTGCTACCCAGAGATCCACCTAATATCTGATGTGGAATAGGGATGTACGACTTGATGGTTTGTACTTCTCTGTGGATTTTCATCATTTACTGCTACAACAGGAGACTGAACATAAGTTTGTAAGTACAAATGCTTGAGAGTGACTGATTTTTGTTCTGAGAGCAAGATTGTGTGCCATATGTGGTCCTTCAACACAATTTGGACCATTTGACATTATCCTAGCCTCGTTTGAAATAGTTATTTTTTATAACGAAGTTCATATGCATCTGGAAACTACAAAAATAGCCATTAGCCATTTTATGTCATACTTCCCTATAAAGTAGAATTACAAAATAGTTTGAGTGGTAGAAAAAGAAAACCTCATAAAGAGCATGGTTCTCATATTTGTGAGCCTCTATCTCTACTCACATGTGCTGCGTTTCCCTTGTCTTTGACTCTAATCTTTCTGACTTTTTGCAATTCTTAATCTATCTGTTCAATGACTCTTGCATACACTGAGACAGTCTTTTTTTAGTAGTTTATGCATTAAGAATTTCTGAGTCACTACTTTGTGTTAGACCCTGTGTTAGATCTGAAGCAATAAGTAATTTTAATTATCTGGTGAGAAAATTATTGACTATAACATGGATATCCAGTTTCATACCAGTATTGCCACTTCTGTCTTTTATCCTTACATATATTTTCATTTTATTCAGTCCCAGAAAATATAAGAATAATTCTCTGAATTGACACATAAGAATCAAAATTCTCAAACAAAAGGTTTTTAAAATTTGTTTCTGGATACAACCATATCTAAAATGATCCTTTACAACAGCTTCATAGAGGAATTTCACAGAATCCAAGGCACTAATTTGAAACTGCATAATCTAGGTAATGCTAAACTTCAGTCTCTGAAAAGTTCCTTTTTTGCATTGCTTTTACTGATAGAATACTATTCATTCACAATTCTTTTTTAAAATATTGCACAAGATTTTTCTGTGATGAAGGTCATGAAGATGTTAATTGTTTTTCATTATTTTTGACTCAAAGAATCAAAACTAAATGTTGACGGGCAAGGAGTTGTGTACTCCCAAGAACATAAGTTCCACTTGCTCTGAAAAGTTACTCTCAAACCCTATAATTTTGATTAGTGAATTTAATTTCCAGTATTAGCGATGTCTAGATATAAAGAAATGATGAAGAATGGAAATCCGCTGACTTTTCAAGGTGTAAATTAACACAGGGCTTAAATAGGGAAGATTTTTTTTATATGCTTTTCTTTGTTGTTGCTGTTATTTAAGCAGGTAGTTTCTTAGGAACCATACTAAGAAACATGACACTAAGAGACAGCGCAATATGTTAAGATAATGTGAAGTAAGGACAATTGAATAAGAAAGATGCTGATAGAATAACCTGGAACATATTCTCCAAGGAAAACACTTAAATTCCCAGGTTCAGAAGTAAGTGGCAGGCTCTATCAAGGAACTCTTCTGAAAGCTACATATCCAGAAAGACTTTCAGCTCCTAGTTCATGCTGGCAAATAAGAGGAAGAGTGAGTGTGTGCTCAGATGCTATTACTTACAAAATATTCCAAGAAAACCGGTAGTGTGTACTTCCCCCCACACATAGACTTCTCAGCAAAAACAGCTGAACAGATATCTCAATTATAAAATAGCATTGTAAAAATAAGGTCTCCCTTTGCCTAATTTAAACCACAGACTAACGGCCCTTGGGATTTATCAATGATGGCATCATTCCACTTGGAAAGGGGACAATTTATGTACCCTGGCAATGGAAAATCTCATGCCAAAGCAGGGCTTCGAGAGAACGAAGCCCTCCACTTCGCTCAGCTCATCATTCCAATGCATAAAAAGCCTTTATTGTTTAGAATAGACTCAACATGACTATGTTTATAATTCTCTTAATTCAATGGTGCACATTCAGAATTTATTTTTTCTTAGATGCTCATAACTTAGAGGTGCAGTCAGCAAGCTTTTCTTTCCTTTGTAATCTAGGTAATAAATATTACAGGCCCAACAAGCTATAGTCTCCGGATAACTGCTCAACTTTACTGTTGTATAATGTAGGCACACATAGAAACATGGAAACGAATTACGTGACTGTGTCACAAGGAACCTTGTTTTTGTGAAAAATGCTGATCCCCGAATAGTTTCAGTTTGAATGCTCTATTGGAACAACGCTTGTGTTAACCATACAAAACATGTCCCGGGTGTGTGTTAAGAAATAACCCTTGATGTCACCATTTTTAACTCACTGACATCTATCTCTCATTTATTTTAGCAGACCTTCCCAAAACTGATTTTTATGTGGTTAAATAATATATTCTGAAATTTCTAGTTTTAAGAGGGAAAGTTTATCTATCAAGTCCTCCCTGTAGAGAGCGAGGGTTCACTCTGCTTCCTGTTTTGTCTCTCTCCCCTTCCTTTCGCCCCTCCATTGCTTCACATTTGAAGATCTCCCCACTTCCTACTTTCTGACTCTCATTTTCTGCTTTATTTACAGTCTTCATTTCTCTTGGAAGAGGAAATTATGCACTCCTTAAGCTTGTGGGTCTCTTTTGATCCCTTTTTATATTATAGTATTGAGGTGCATACATTTTTAATATTTTCTTAGCCCCATCCTGGACGTGCACATTTTCATTTGGCCAGCAGTTTTCATTATAATTCCATAAATATAACGATCAAGGTTGTATATTAGTTTGGTTTGTAAATGCTGTTTTTAGCTGAAACATGTTGATTATGGTTTTCATTGTTCAGAAGTCTTGTGCTATTTTCTTTCATAATTCTGGGTGTCAGTCTCTAATTCTTTTCTCTTGAGCTCTTTGGAATCCTTCAAAGAAGACATTGTTGCTGAGTCTTCATGTATTAGAAGGGTAGATGGGTAAATACGAAGCTAAATGAACTCTCTCGAATGCTCTCATTAAATCAATAATCCCGTTAACTAGGGGAAAGCCCTTATGACTAATCATATAAGAAAAAAAAGTCCTACCTCTTACTATTATAGTTTAGAGGATTAAGTTTCAGCAAGATTTGGTGGACTGCAGCCTTTCAAACAATAGAAGACCCTCTGTTTGTGATAGCAAAATGAAAATGAAATGCCCAGTCTTCCACCAGAGAAGAGAAAGCTTAGTGGTCAGGTCATGAGAAAGAAGAGACCATTTAATAGCTTCCTATATAAATTTTCAACGATTTTTTTCTAGATTTTGGTTCCTGCATTAAAACTTTGAGGTGCTGAGACAAAGACAAAGTTCTGTGGTACAAATGAAATTGTCAGTATTGTCTACTGACAGCTTTGAGGGTCAATGTTTTCAAGCTGCTGACATAGCCACCTTTGTTTGTATACTTTAAGCTGCCTAATTTTCCCATTTACTTTGAGAACCACTAGATTGGTTTAAAAAGTGTATGTACACATTCATAGTCTTATACATATCCTTGCTGCCCTCGCTTTATCTATGGTAGGTTTTAGAGCAAGCAAACATTTAATGCCTAGACTCCATCCTAACTGCAAAATTGTAATTATGATATCTTTTTGTTTGTAATACCTCTTCATGAGTGGAAAGAGATGATCACCATTCTGTCTCCCTGTCTTCATTCCTTAAAAGATCTTCAACCTCCTTGTCTCAGTTTTCTGTCTGGGTTTAAACTATTCATTTTTTTCTAAACCTCCTTTGCACTTCCTACTTTCCAACCTATTTACTTTCCTTGTAAATCTCTTGTGAACTTCTCAAGTTCCTCTTAGATTTTAAACTGTAGGCTGTAGAAACAGGTAGGCATCTTTGTGTGATGTATGTTGGAAGAGAAAAGGCAATGGCATGTAGTTTATGATAAGTGATTACTCTGTGAGGGGATTGTGTCCTTATGCAAAGGTTCTGTTTTCCCCACTTAATAAATGACAAAACTGTGTTCCAGAGAGCTTTAGAATATTTCCTACTGAAGTTTCCCGAAGGACTAATATCTAGCATATACAAAGAATTAAAAAAAGAACCCTCCCCAAATCTAAAGGTCCAATCCAAAAATGAGCATCTGAGATGAACCAGACATATCTCAGGAAAAGAAGTAGAAACAGCAAATAAATATATGAAATATATGAAAAAATGTCCAACATCACTGGTCATTTGTGATATGCAAATTAAAACAAAGGTGAGATTCTGTCTCACTCCAGAAAGAACGGGTAGCACCAAGGGGTCAACCAACAATAAATGCTGGCAGGAATGTGGGGAAAAGGACCATTTTTGTATTCATGGAATAGAGTCTGGTGGAACCACTGTGGACATCAGTATGGAGACTCCTAGAAAACTAAAATTAGAGGTTAGATTTTACCCAGCTATTTCTCTTCTTGGTATCTTCCCAAAAGTACTAAAAGAATTATGCTACAGCAATAAATGCACACTCATGTTTATAGGAACACAGTGCATAATAGGTTAATCTTGGATACAGCCCAAATTCCCATCAAAGATGTGGATGTTTCAATACGATGGAGTACTACTTTGCCATAAAAAAGGAGAAACTTGAGACATTTATAGATAAATAGATGGACTGTATGATAAAAGTGATCATTATGTGTATTTAAAATGTACCAATGAACTTAATAAAAAAATAGAATGTTTACCACAGGTACCTAACTCTGGGATTCCCAATCTGGGATTTGTACTTAAGAGTATAACATATCAAAGTCCACTTTTTTTTTACTGTATCATGCAATTTACTAGGTAGGCACCTGAATATGAATAGAATGCAAGAAGTGAGGCTTATATAGGTTTTCAGGCTTATAACTGAAGGACAATCACTTTTTTTTTTTTTTTTTGTGGTACTGGGGATCAAACTCAGGACCCTGCGCTTGCTAGGCAAGTGCTTATTCCACTGAGCTATATCCCCAGCCACCAGGTCAATCACTTTCAATGTGAATGTTTTCTTTATTGCCTTTGATTTTTTGTAATTTAAATTTTTGGGTTTTTTTACTTTTCTAATACATGTTTGCAGTGAATAGAGACTGAATTCACTGTAGAGGATTGGTATTTGTGCATAATACATTTCAATCCCATCTTTTCCCTCTTCCTTTTATTTTTCCATCATCAGACTCATTTATTTACTGTATAAGCCCTTAATTATCATATATGCAGTTAATTAACATATGTAGAGATTGAAAACAAGACCAATAGGCCAAAGAACAAGTAAAACAGGTAAGACAATTGTACTAAGTCAAGGTATGCATTTAGAGACATTGTACACAATGGATTAGAATTCTTTCATGTTTGTTTGCTTCACTTTTTTCCTATTGTCTTTTATTTCATAGTATATGTATTTTTTGTATAGGAAAAACAATGTGATAGGAAAACAATGTATTAAGCTTGTGTGTCTGAATTACTTCACTTAATGTTATAGTCTCAAGGTGCATCCATTTTCTTACAAATAATTTAAATTTATTCCTCTTTATGACAGAATAGTACTCCACTGTGAATAGATACCCCATTTTATTTATTTATCTGTTGATGGCCATAGGCTGTTTCCAAGATTTACCTATTGTCAATTATAAACATGTGTATGTATTCATCACTGTGGTAAGATATCTTTCATTGTTTGGGGAAGATACCTAGAAGGAGAAGAGCTGGGTCAAATAGAATTTCTACTGTCAGTTTTTTGAGGAATCTCCACACTTATTTACATTGTGGTTCTACCAGTATACCATCCCACCAACAATGAGGAAAGGTTCCTTCTTCCCTACAGCCCTGTCAGCATTTGTTACAGGTTGATTTCTAGATGGTGGCAATTCTTACTGGAATGAGGTGGAATCTCAGTCTTGTTTTGATTTGCATTTTTCAAATGGACAGCAATATTGAACAGATTTCCATGTATTTATGGACTCTTTATATTTATTCATGTGGGAAGTGTCTCTTCATTTCAGATTCCATTTTTAAACTATGTCTTTAAATTTGGGAGTTTAATGTTTTTGAGTTCTTTATATATTCTAGATATTAGTCTTTTTTCCAAAGAGTAGCTGACACAATTTTCTACCCATTCTATAGGCTATCTCTACATTCTGTTAGTGGTTGTATTTGATTTTATTTTCCAAACAGTGGTAGGTAGGAGAATTGTTAACATATTTTGCAAGAAGAAAAATGAAGTTCAGAGATGGATAAGTGAGAAGTTCAAGATTACACAGTAAGACCACATAATAATTATAAAATCCAGGGTGTTAGGCCAACTACCCAGTGAATGTTCTCCTCACATCCTAAAAGGAAAGACCTCAGAAATTGTCTGTCCAGTATGGACTACAGGAAGGAGAGTGGTTTGCCTTAGAGGTCTAAACAACTAAAATATGCATGGCCAAATGAAGCCTTCCGGATCTCTGTTCCAGTTTGTCAGACCTAACATTCAGAGCTCTGAAGAAATTAAAGAAAAATCAATCTATGTGTTCTTAAGGTCAAATTTCCAGATAGAATCATTTAATGAAAGACATCTAGAGAAAAGAATAAATTAATCAGACCATGTACATATTTCCAAATTCTATAGGAAATGTAAATTCTGAGAAAAATGAAATTTCTAAATAATTAATATGTATTTTCCAAATAGGGAAATGTAAACACACAAACCTCCAGTCACATGTGCCCATGTTTATATAGAGAAAAATAATATACTAGAAGAAAGATGGGAGTGTTCTTTACACAGGAAAGACAAAATGAATTTCTAGAGGCATCCTTTTTAAATTATGTGTAGTTGAGAAGTTAGAACTTGTCAGAATTACAAGGTTTTGTTTATATGAACTCTCACTACCCTGTAATTACCTGTTACATATAGATCTTCTGCTCAGGACAGGATGGGGAGATTAGGAGGACTCCAGCTTGCTTGTATGGATGCTTTTTATAAAGCAAATTACTTTAATATTATTTTCCTCCACAAATGGTGACCTTGCAACTCTTGAGCCATATTGCTTTAATTGTAACCTCTAGCAAAAAGGAGAGATATGCTGATTTCTAGATTAGTTGTGAAAGAAAGAAATGGGAAAATTTTTCATATAACTATCCCCAGTACAACTCAGCTCTGTGAGCCTAAAACAGCCATAATTGCTTCAGGCATTTGGCTTTCACACAGGATATATAACATCGTCCATAATATTGACAGGCAGACTATTTAACGGTGCTATTTCTCATTAAAAACCTGCTTGCTTTATTTGATGTCGGGGGAAGAAGTTGATTTTTTGTCAATTATATTTTAATTTAATTTAGCATATCCAATATTGCCTGAGCTCTTGCCTTTTGTAAGATGATAAGCATATGCTTGCCTTGGTGGTTACATATTTTAGCAGCTAAATATTGCCAATGAGTGTAAAAAGGAATAGAACCCTCAAATAAAGTCAAATGATTACTTGAAGGTATATTGTCAGTTCATGTTTTCCCTTGTACCACTAGATAATATAGATACTAAAATACATTAGGTTGTATCAGACCTGGTTTAAGCACCTTGTAAGCCTGCCAGATATCCATGAGATAAGCCTGGGCAGCAATAAATAGGCCGGCGAGCTCTTAGTCATCTTCTAAATGCTCACATATTCTAGGGTTCCTTCCCTTTTTAGATAAATCAAAATTTCTCCAGGCTTATTTCCAAACTGTACTATATCCCATACACTGTGGAAAATTATCTTCAAGTGCTTAATATTCTATAATTCATTGCCTAGGACAACAGCAGTGGGTATATACAAGCTCAGGCTAAAGCCACTTTGGGAAATTAAATATCACATTTCAACACCATATGCTGAAATCTGTACCCTCTTGTTTATTTTTACCTACTAACTCATTAAATCTTTTCTTATAAATGGGAATTTTTTGTTTGTTTGTTATTTTGTTTTTTGGGTTTTTTTTGGCGGTACTGGGGATCAAACTCAGGACCCTGCGCTTGCTAGGCAAGCGCTTATTCCACTGAGCTATATCCCCAGACCAATAAATGGGAAATTTTATTTTTGAACTATATGTTATTATTAACTCATAAGGATTTCTTTCTTTTTCTAGGTAATAAGATTTTTTGGCTATAAAATCAACCATGAACACATTGATTTATTTATGTAAATAAAGTCAGCTTACATTTTATTGCATATCTTCTATGGGGCAAGTGTTGGCTACATAATTTTATAAGAGGGGATCAGTAACTTTTTCTAAAAAGAGTGAAAGCTAAGATAAATTACAAGCGCATGATGCATAAGCAAAGGGAAGGACGGGGCAGCAGGAACACACATCTGGAAATTATTTTCAGTGCACAAACTCAAGGTCACAGCCTTTCCATGAATTCTTGGCTTAATGAAGAGCCATGTGCTGTGAAGTGCTCTGGGACACAATACACATATACATTGTTCCACTAACTAGCTCCAAGTCTTTTCCATGTCTTGATCTATTGCACAAATAGGTTTTCTGTTATGTAAGATCTAGTTTCCAATAGACTTTAAATTGTGGTAGATTTTCAGAGAGATTTAAAACAATCTTTTTTTAGTTTCCTTTAACATGAAATAATGCAAACCATGTGAGAGTTGTCTATTTTATCTTAGCCAAATGATCTATTGTCCATAACTAAATTAACCATTTCTATCAATGGTTAATCTTCATAGATAGTGGCTGTTACTTTTAGTAGCATTGCCTTTGGGTTTTGTACTAATCCCAGTGTTTGCTGGATCCACTTTCCTTCTTTGGATTCCTAGTCTAATCCAACTACTCAACTGGAGTCTCATGAAACACGGGGTGGGGGGCAATGCCACTTGTCAGCTGAAATGGTTGGCTCCACAGTGCAGTTATTATTTAATCAAGGATAACAGAGTAGGTGATTGGTTTGCTGATTTGGGAAGAATTCACAGGAGTGAGAATAACAGTGTGTTTCTGCCCCTTGGGTGGGAGCTTATCAGGTGATACTTGCTCATTTTCCTAGGTTGCTTGATTGGTTGATTCCCCTGTACACAGTATTTAGTTATGTTATCACCCATAGTGACAAAGTCACGGCAGGAACATTGGCAGTGACAGCATGTTCTTGTAGAAAGTGAGAATGCTTTGGGTGAAGAGACAAACTTGCAGAGCCAGCTTCTGAAAAATGAAACTGCTTTCTATGAAGCTACCTTCTGAGATTTTTTTTAAAGTGACATGTTATCTTGTTCAGTGCTACAGACTTTAATTCCTCCTCTGCTTCTCGTTGCAGGTAATCTAAGAGGCTGCCCTTTCGTTTTCCTAAAATCAGCCTTCCATTTGTTATCTTTGGTTTGATCACTCTACTCTGCTTCTTAAAGTGAGGGAAAATATTGGCTTGGGTACCTGGAATCAGGTTGCTGATGTGGACTGGCTGCTTGAAGTGGCCCAGTCTAGAGAATGGAGGCTTCACCACCTGACCCGGGTACCCAATTAACAGCACACTGGGACCTAGAAGAGCTCTTACATATGTGATGAAGCTTGATTCACGGAAATGCTGAGATAATTCTTCACATGCTATGCTGAGAGGCATTCCCTTCTTCCTTATTCTCAGCTTGCTCAAGGTATTAGGAGTAAAGAACTACCAATAGGGAAAGACAGCGGCAGTGCCCCTCACGTTCTCCCTTATCGCCTCAACTTTGTCTAGAATAACAATTCTGCCTGGCATGTGACATGCTGCCTGGCACATGAAAATGAATACAGAAAAGGGTATAAGGGGATTAAAAGGTCAATGGATTATCCATTAAGCAACCAAGTCTCAATATGCCTCAGTTTAATCTAGTTCATGATTTATTGCTGGGGATAAATGGACTGAGATCAGCTACTTTCCCCTAGGGTCTTTCATTTTAAAATGTCTACTACAGCTGGGTCTTTGAGCTTTAGGCACTATTGTATACCTTTTTATTAGTTGACAGTGGGCAATTTAGAAAGATATATATATATACACATATATCTCCAACCTGGCTTGACTATCCTAGCCCCTACCCTCTTTGCCAGCAGAACACTGTCTGCAGCAAACTCAGCTCTGCACATGAGGCCATCATGCGCAAGTACAGGAAAAGAGATAAATTAGGACAAGGAACTTTGCGGGTCCTGGAGACATCTGGAGACACCTGAAAATTTACATCTGACACTTCAAAGGACTCTGCCCACTGGGATGCCAGATTGCCAGTAAACATTAACCACAGATGTTCATTGATATCTTCCAACCGAATGCCCCCAACCTTCTCTTCATTCTCTAAAAGGACACATGTCCCTTTGTTTTGGGCACACAGTCTTATGACATTCTCAGCCTAAACCCAGGCACAATAAATTCCATGTCATGTTGTTCTTAAAAACAATTACTTTTAACCACACCCAAATCAGATCATTTTAGCTAATAAGGGCACAGGACTTCCTGAAAGTCAAGGGCAAACAAGCTGGGGAGTTATAGTTCAGTAATCAAAGGAAGAACGTCCTTCTGTGTTGTGCTTCATCCTTGTGGCAGTTGTGCAAGTAACCTGTTCATTGGAATGTTGTGGAGGGGAAGATGCCAGGCCTTGAGTTTTCAGAGAATGGTATGATGCTCCAACTTGTATTTTATGTTGAGTTTCAGAATGGCAGTCCCACTCTGCCATCAGACTCAAGAATATTTATGCATACTAAACACAAAATAGCTATTCAACACTCTTAACACTCTGAAATTTTCCCAGACTCAGATATCTCACAATTTTGGTTTCCCAATGACTGTGGTACAATCAGTTGCTTGGTGTATGCTCTTTAGAAATCTGAGGGCACAACAACTTTATCTGTAACCAACAGTCTTCTTAAGCAAAGCCAGAATGGTAAAAGCAATGTTAGATTAAGCAGCTTCACCAATGCCAAAGAAGGTGAATTTGAGGAAAATTCTATGCTTCTGAGCTTATGGAATTTTCAGTACTTCTTATAGCAAATCTTAGTAATGGCTCTTTCAGATAGCCTCCCACTCAGAAATTTTAATTATTGTTTCTTAGATGGACTTTGGAGTAATGAAGCTGATTATACAAATTTCTAAAGAAAGTATTATGGCAACCTTGAGTAACCAGCTGAGAGTGTAATTCCTGAAATGTCATTTTGGTCATTTAGCAATTCTAACCTCTGGGTATATCACAAAGAATATATCTATTTTTAGAGTAATAATCTGTTTATAATTTGGCTCTTGCATTTCTGTACATCCAGAATTTATGTATAACCTGAATTATGTAGTATTTTATGAATTGAAAGCACCCTCCTTACAGTGAATTTAAGTCAAAAGCATGGCTGACCAGTGGTTGCAGACCAGTGGTTCCCAAATTTGGAAAACAGGGATGGAGGGAAAAGGTACATTTATTGTAAATTGTTCTTACATATAAACCAAGCATTGGAAATCACATAAATAAGTAACATGCCATCCACCCATTTTAATTTACTTTTAATTCTACAAGGTTTCTTTTAAACCCATTAAATATTAATGTAAGCTGACTTTTCTCTCATTGCTGAGATAAAACACCCAACACCCAAAAGGAAGAAAGGAAAGATCTATTTCGCTTACAGTTTGGGGAGGTTTCAGTCCATACTTGGCTGGTTCAGAGGCAGAGTGGCACATGGCAGAGGGCAAAATTTCATGGCAGCAAAGCACAGTGAAAACTATCAGCAAAAGGGAAGGAATGGCAACAAGCAGCCTCTCTCCTTCCCTTACATTGGAAACAGGCTACCTCCACCTAGGGGGCGTAGCTCTCACACACTATCCATGCCCTCCTCTTCCACAGGCTCAGGATGTATACAAAGTAAGCACCTTGGCTTTCTGCTGAGTCACTCAGCCAAACCTCTAGACTTCCCAAGTTGACACAATGTATCAACCATAACAGCTTGTTAATAAATTTATAGTAATTCTTCTCATCGTTTTTCCACTAAATGGACACTGGCGATTATCTTTCAAAGTTTTACCTGTTTTAATACCATAGAAGTGGTGTAATCTTTATTTCATACAAATGGACTAAATTGGCACTTAAATCCTCAGCTGTTAATACGAGAATTATTAATGTGAGAGCTGTTAATAAGCCTGATCATTTCTAGAAACTCCCTATAGAAGGAATTTAGAGAAATTAAAATTACCTTGTGCCTGATTCACTAATAAGTGTGATCTGGGGTTATAGGTCTTAATTCTAACACTCCATCAGTGGTATTAGTGTTTTTGCCTCTTGCAGGAATGCAGACTTGTATATTTCTCAAAAAAATGAACAACTATCAACTAACTGTTGCCTCACAATTATCTTATGAGGTAGTGCACACTATATTATGAGGTGCTAGAGCTGAAGGAGACCTTGGGAGTTGTGGAACTTAATTCTTTCCTTTTGCAGATAGGAAACTGTGATGTTTGGACATAGATATGAGGAAACTCGGTCAGTGTTACAAATCTATTTACTGGTCCCTTCTTTACCCCTCATCAAGAATTTCAGGTTATGACTATACTAGATCTTTTAAGAAGAAATATAGATTAGCTTAACTGCTTCTGGGAAAAACTCTGATATCTGTACCACACTGTGACCCTCAGAGTCTAAGTAAACTTGAACAATGTCAATTACTGTTCAGAAGAACAAGTTTATATACATACACTGGAAATAGCTTATCAAAAATTGAATTAATAGTAGGAAAGATAAAGGTGATACTATTCACTAAGAGATTTCTGGTTTTTTGTTTCATTGTAATGATCACAATGTACCTTAGATATATCCAACAAACTGATGTTTTACTTCTGAAGAAATTAGAACACTTAAGGTGTAGAGATGAAACCTTCAGATTTGTACTGTTTATATCTGCAAAGCTGGTCTACAGAAGGGATGTTGCCACCTTCTAGCTTTGCAGGGTTCTTCAAAAAGTAGCCAAATACATGGGAATCTTGACTCTTTTGACCAAAATAACATTTTGCTGGGCTTAGAATGTACACAATGAAGTTGTTTTTGTTATGCTTATACTTTAATTATTATAACAAAAAATAGCAACATTGTCATAATCCTTGACCAAGAAAGTCTTAATGGTCTTTGTCTTGGTTACTTTTCCCATTGCTGAAACAAAGTACCCAACACTCAAAGTTAAAAGAAGAAAGGTTTATTGGGCTCACGGTTTGTAGAGGTTCAATCCATAATAGAGCGGCACCAAGGCAGGGTGGTTTGACAGAGGAGCATCGTAGAGAGGAGGACAGTTCATGGAGGGCAGACTGTAGTAGAGCAACAAGGGAGAGAGAAAGCGGGGACAAGCCTCTGTCTGCCCCTTATATTGTATGCAGGCTACCCACCCTAGGGCAGGTGTAGAACTCACATCTTTAATCCCAGGATTGGACCAGAAAACAATGACAAACTCTAGATTCAGCCACACCTGAAAACCCTGCCCCTATTACTCAGTGAAGCAAGCTTTGGGCGACATCTGGACACAAACCATAATAGTCTTTTAACAGAACTACAAAGATGTATCCTCCTGATTCTGGTTTCTTAGAGCATTTACTTTGGAAACCTTGCAATTACAAATTCTTTTTCTGTCCCCTGGTGATGTACATGTTCTCCCAGTTTCCTTTCATCTTCATAGTACAGGAGCATATGTCCAAGAACCTGGGAACCATGTGCTTGAAATCTAATCATCAAGAAATATAGAGCAACATTTACAAAGCTCCATTTCCATTTTGTTCCTTCAATTTTCTCTCATTATAAAATAATCCCTCTCCCTGTCTTTCCTTCCCCCTCACCCCAACTCTTGTCTCCCATCCCTCTTAAAAGGAGGGAAGAGAAATGGGAATAATAGTTAAGATATTATATACAGGTAAAAGTTCCCTATGATGAATGTGATTATTATGTGTGATGAACATGCTAATAAAAAGTAAATAATTTTTTTAAAAGGCAAAGCTAAAAACTAAAAACAAGAAATGCAGAGTACTCATCTCACAGACCATCTGGAGGAGTATGAGAATAATGTTGAGGACAACCAATTAGCAAAAGTATATAGTCTAATCACATGAGCTAACCTCCTCCCAGTGACCTCTAGTGGGGTTCTACCAAATTGCCCTAGTGTTTAAAAACTTTCTTGTCCTTCTTTTGTCTGTATCAGGAGAGGTGAGTTCAGCCTCTCTCCCCTGTCAAGATAAGTCTTGAATAAAATCTCCTTTGCCTATTTAACTCCATCTGGTACAATTTATCTTTGAGATCCTCAAGCCCTAAAAAAAAGCTTGTCCTCATCTGTAATCTTTTTCCACATAAACACGTGGCAAGCATATAGCTAAATAACATTTATGTTTTTTTCATTTATCCTAAGCATTTTTAAATGTTGCAATGTACGGGTCACACTTACCATGATACCCTAAAATAAAACACTTATTTTCCCTTATGTTTTTCTTATTCTTGTGACAAATGTTAGCTAAATCATATAACAACACACAATTACAGTGTGTGTTCAAATGCTCAGCCTTTTCTCATTATGTGGAAAAGCCACAAGATTGTGTTCATTTTTGCATTATTTTGGAAATATTAAGGCAATGAAATTTTAAACTCAGCTGTAGTAAGGAGGCAGGGCATGATAATTAATACTCATTTTTGTCGGTCAATTCTGGTAGGTTGGCTCCAAATTATTTCAGGCTGTTTCACAATCCTTAATTGCTCCCTACAAAATGTGATCATGCACATTTGGCCGTATATTATCGAGGATATTGTTTCCAAAAATACTTGTGTTAGGCTGTGAGTGTTAAATGGATTGGAATGATACAAAAGGAGAAACAGTTGATCAGCAAGGAGAAACAGGACACGCAGTTTAATGTGAATGGTCACACTTTATAAAAGAGGCTTATTAGAACAACACGAGTAGGGTGGGGGAGAAGAATGGTAACTTGTAGGATAAAGAAATGTAAGATAATCAGGGTCTCAGGTGGGAGATGCAGCAGGGAGCTGCACCAAAAAGCATTTGACATTGATGACAAGATTTAGAAGAGAATTGGTGTTGTGACATATTTCCTTTGCATTTTACTGTATTGTCTGCCTGTCTTAAAATGAAACCTCCAAAATGGTGGCACTGAAATGGTCCCCTAAGATATTTTAAACACTAAGGTAACAATACATTAATTCTCTGACCAAAAGGGTAATAAAATGTTGTTGTGAAATAAGTACTAAGTAATCTTAAAGGGTTTTTTAAAATGTTTTTTCTTTTCATCTTGATTGAGGCCAAAGGGGTAAATAAGGATGGATAGGCATATTAAGGATGCATAAAAACTAGCAATTTTTCAACTATTTCCTGTAAAAATTACAGTCAAAGAAAATTGTAAATGTTCATCAAGATAACACAGGAAATAGTGTAGAATGTTTAAAAGAATTTGCTCCACTGTGAAGTATTACAAAGTGAATACATTTAAGGTTCTTCTGTCTCAAGAATTAATAAAATAAAAGTGATGAGTGGTTGTGGAATTGAAAACAGATTGGGTTGCATTTTGAAGCATGTCAAGTTTAATTTAACAGAGATATTAATTTGAAGTGGTTTAATATTAATAGTTATGCAGAAACATTATTGGGACTGGGATATCCCGCCAGACATAAGGAGGGTGTGCCCTATGGATTCGCACAAGCTAACGATGGAATTCATGCAAGCTGAAAAAGATGCCAGCTCATCACAAGCCAGTGATTTTTGGCTCCCTGTCCCTATAGCTCAGAAAGCCTGCACTATTGGATTTTTTTCTAAATCAATATTCACTAATTATTTTACCAGGATTCACTTTCTATTATGTCAAGAAAATTTTATTTCAAATTTTCATGACC
This sequence comes from Dinomys branickii, assembly GCA_004027595.1. Taxonomy (NCBI): domain Eukaryota; kingdom Metazoa; phylum Chordata; class Mammalia; order Rodentia; family Dinomyidae; genus Dinomys; species Dinomys branickii. The sequence continues at coordinate 19,147 of PVLD010015954.1, read as the reverse complement.
TTTGTAAAGTGACACATCCTAGTGTCAAAAGGAAGTTTGGTATGATCCAGCTCTCTGCTGAGATTGCCTCACAGATATCAGATATTTCCAAAGTCAATATGCTCCCCAACCATGTCATTCTTAATGTCCTTTGAGTGTTTCTTCTTAATAAAACATAGGAGACTTTTTCTACATTCTATTTTGATGTAACTATTTGGTTAATTCCGGAAGTTATTAAGTGTATTTCTTGTGCCAGGCACTATTCTTTGAATTCAAGATCCAAGCATGAACAATAAAAGTCCACATTGTATTTAAATTTATTTGGAGAAGATGGAACAAATAAATACAAAATATGACATTTGAAAAATGTCATGAATAACAATAAAGCAGGTGAAAAGGCTCACAGTAAAGAAGGCAGGGTTACTGTTCTTGAAGAATGGCAGAAAGCTTTTTTGGATAAAGAAATGATTGGAGTGAAATCTAATGACAGTGCATGAAGGTATGACCTGAAAATGGGATATTTTATGCAGAAGGAGCAACAGGTAGGTGCCAGAAGTAAGAACATGCTAAAGAAGTTTCATGAACAGCTCAGTGTGGATCTCATTAGTGAGCTGCTAAGCTAGTAGAGACCAGGCAGTTAAAGACAGACTAGAAGCTGGAAGTCATACAAAGTTACCTGCATTTAACTCTGCATGTGGTCATGAATTGATCCAACTTGAATTCTAAAAGAATTGCTCTGACATCAATATGTCAAATGATAATATCTAGGAAAAATGTAGGAGAATGTTAAGAAAACTCTTGTATGAATCCAGGCAGGAACAAACATTCTCTGACTGGGGCAGAGAAAGCAAAAATATTGAAGAGAGGGCAGATTTAGCATATATTTCAAATGATAAATCAATAGTATTTGTCAGTGAACTGGAAGCTGGGTGTAAGAAAGGGGCAGAGGTTGAAACAAGTTGTTGGCCTGGTTGGATGGAAATGCCAGTTAATGAGATAGAAAAGATTGCATTTTGGCTTTCATGATGTTAAATATAATATATGTCTTTGGGAAGTTTTAATTTTTAGATACTTAGAATTTTCATTGCAATTATTGAATAAAAATTTGTAGATCAGGGCAGACTGAGACTGAGGCAACAGATTTGTTCCTCGGCCTATGGAAGGATTTAAAGTTATGACATTGGAAAGAATCAGTATAAGACAAAAAGAAAAGAGATCTGTGGGTGGATACCTGATATCCCATTACAAACAAATTGAGACAATAGGACAGAACCTAGTGCAAAGGAGGAACAACTGTGGTATTAGAATCTTCAATAGAAAAGTGCATTCTGGAAACCAAGTAAGAGCACAGGCAGAGATGGAAGGTTGAATTGGTTCTGTCAAGTTATGCACAGGCCAAGTGAACTGATCCCTGTGCAGTAATCATTGGCCACTGCAAAAGGGAGATGGATGGTGAGTCTCGGGAACCACTTGTCTATAAATTGAGGGTAAATTCCTGTTACACTCATGTCCACAGGAATAGAGAGCAAAAGCATGGCTACTGCTGGGATAAACCATGTTTTCCCAAGAGTGTTGCAATAAGAGAAGAAAATGCCTGTGGTGGATGGTGGTAAGGAATTTGAGGCAAGAGCGGTATTGTTTGTGAAGTCACCCACATGAAAAGATTTACTTTGGACAAAAGGTAAACCTGTGTAGTTTAGGCAACGTTTATATCTATTCTCTTATAGACTATTTCTGCCCCCACCATCCTTCCTTGTGCTTTTAGGTAAGAAGTGCTTCTCAGTTGTGTATATCCTGCTTAAATAAGTGTTTGCTACCTTCCCACCTCCCCAGTGCTCTCAGACATCTTTTGTCTCTGAATTGGGCAGCAGCAGTCCAGAGAGCTCTTTGCCAAACAGAAAAAATATGGCTCATGTATTTCACTTCAGTGCCTCTCAGCCAGAAAAAGGGCCAGCTTGGAGCTCCAAGTTGATTAAATTGGAATCAAATGGACTCATAATTCTGCTCAGCAGCTTTCTGCACAACGGAGTTAAATTTACTACAACTCAATCATGGGTAGCACATGCCATATAACTTTGCCACCCGCACCTCTTTGAGTTTTGATTTACTAGAAAGCGGTTGGCTGTCGAGTGTGATGCAAACAAATGTTCCTTTCTAAAAATTGAGTATAATGAAGGCACTTTTCCCTCCTTCTCACATATGCACTCTTTGCTTTTTCCAACTTTAGTGCCACTTCTGAGACAATTAAGATAATTTGGCCATTTAAGTACTAACAGTCACAGCGGTCTTAGAACCACTTACTTTTTCAGTACTAAACTGCAGTAAAAAGACGTTATTGCTTATTGGAATTTTAATGTCTTTTTATTGGGCCTGAGCTATAAAGAGCATTGAAGTTGACTTTGTGTTTGTTCTTAAGCAGACATTGAAAAGTGAATGGCAAGAGGAAAGGAAAGAAGTTTATTAGAAATCTCCTCAAACTACACTACGTTTGCAATTACGTTGCTGTGGACTTGACAGTTCTGACTCAGACAAAGAGGCGGTGGGCAGCACAGCAGTGGAAAGGAAGGAGGTCGGGTGCTAACACAGAGGCACAGCTTCTAATCCTTTCCAGGGAAGAGCTTGTCTTTCCAGGGATGAAACTTAATTTTGTTCATACTGTGGTTGTCATGAAGCCATGATTAACTCAGATTCACACCAGAGAGCCCTTTCACAATGCATTCATTCTCTTGGAGCTGTTTGTGTCCTGTACTTCAGCGGTAAGCAACCCTACAATGGGAAAGATGTAGGAGGACCATCCTTCATCCTGTGGGGTGGGAAAATGTCCCGCAACTGGAAGCAAGAAGATTTTTGAAAGAAAGGGACTTTTTGAGAATAAACATCCTGAAAAGTTATATTTTCACATGCTAATAATTAATGTTACTGCTAGAATGAGACATCAAAGGGTTCCCTAAAATGAGGCCCAGCTGGAAAGGTAGCAGCCTGTGGTTTTAATATAGGTTGTGCCTCCCCTCTAAAATATATCAAAAACACGCCAACATCTGAGACTTTTTGGAACACATCAGATTGCAGAATGTGGCATTCATGATGCTAAACTAGCAATGTGTATACAAATATTCCAAAATTGGAGCATCTCCAATAAATCTAAAACAGTGCTAGTCCCAAGTACTTCAGATAAAGGACATGCAAACTATACTGAGTTTGCCACTTACGAAGTCAATGAAACCTCTCAGCCTCCTCTGTTTTCTCAGAGAAATGGAGACAAGGATAAGAAGGACAACGGTAGTAGAAAACACAGATAAGACTGCAATCAGCAATACTTGATAGGTTTTGTATAGCTTAGCCCATGGGTTCAGTGACTTAGGTGGATATTAATTTATCTGTATCTTGTAGAGAAAGAAAGGCATAGGAAAGATAAATGGTCTCAGAATTAGTACAACATGCAGATTAATGTGTAATCCAGGCAGTGTGACTCTGGAATCCATTCCTTTAAATACAGCCTGTTCCTACATGGAGCACTGTGGGAAGTAACAGAAATATGTAGGCAAATTTTGCATGTAGGCAAACTTGCTGGAATATTTAAGGTGTTCAACAATTTTTAAGTATTATGGTTGATGGAGAGAAAGCCTGTGTCCATTGCTTGTCATACTTCTTTCTTTTCTTTTCTTTCTTTTTTTTTTTTTTTTCCTGAGACAGAGTCTCATGTAGTCCAGGCTGGCCTTGAACTCACAGCCAACCGCCTGCCTCAGCCTCTTCAGTGGTGAAGTTACAGGCTTGCGCCACAACATGCAGCTGTGGGTAATAGTTCTTGACTGAGCTTCCCCAGTGCCTGCCACGAGCCAGCCCAGCCTAGCCTCATTCCCACTGGATCTCTGTAGTCATGAGTCCCATGTGCCATTGCTCTTCAGTCAAAATACAGTTGTCAAATCCTACAGAGCAAAAGAAAGAATCCTGCACCAGTGATCTAAGAATTCCAGTTTAAAAATTCCAAATCCAAACCAGGAAGAAAAGTGGGTAATGCGGGCGGTACGGGGGCCTTGCCCTCGGCTATTTCCTTGCCCCTGGTAAAATGGCTGCCTTCATTCTCTTGCACTGTCCCTTGGCTCCATTACTGGAAACCTTCCCTGTTCAGCCTCAGGCGCCATGTCAGCCTCTGAGTTGGCTGCGTCCATCCTTGGTTCCACTTTCTCTGACTTCATCTGAAATTCTGTCCCTTGCTGATGATCCACAGAGATGTCTCCTCAACCGAAGACGTGGGGCCCTGTCCCCGCTACTTCTAGCAGAAAGGGTGCTGCATCTCTATTTGTTTGTATTCCAGTCTGTCTATTTCCAGGTGGTTGACATGCACATATCTAAATTATTAACACTTGTTGGCTCTTTTTCCTCCTTTACGTTTGTTCTCCTTTTCTTTTCTTCCTGTCTTCTTTGCCTTCTTTCCTGCTTTGCTTTTGTGCTCTTGCTTTATTTATTGTATTTCTTTCTTTCCTATGTAATAGAATTTTCCTTTTTTTTGAAACTTAAAAAAAGAGGCTGGCACACAATAAAGGGGCCGCTCTGCTCTCCACAACGCCCAGTTTGGCCTTAACAGTGAATTATTCATCCGTCTCCGGACCTAACAATACACTGAGTGAGCATAATTAAATAGGACCTGCTCTAGCTCGGTAAATGCACACATTTATAAGCGCTACGGTTTACTAGAGCTGCCGTAGAAAATGTGATTCTAAACCATGGGTTGCCTTCTTTGGTTTAATCACGTAAAATCTCTGGAGCTTTATACGCTGTTCGTAAACTGGCCATACTAATGCCTACTTCTCATGTTAATAGGCTGACATTGTGTGTGACTCACCAAAGTTTAAGAGTACAAAGTTCAGGGCTCCTGTCCTGGTACAGCAGTTTTCAGACCCTATTTTCTTCCAGAGGACTCCTCTATCATTCTCTGACCGTGCTTGTCATCCTTGTGACAAAATGAATGCCCAAACTCCAGACATCATACCCACCATCCAGTCAGCAGGATGGAGAAAAACATTTCAGAAACACGCATTTCCCCTGACTTTTAAGGAAAATGTATCGATGTCACATGCGTTAGTATTTAGTCACATGGCTACGTGTAATTGTGAGGAACTTCAGAGTAATATCATCTATTTGGGCAGGACATTTACCTTGCTAAATATTGGGCTTCTTAATGTGGAGGGAGGAGAGACTAGTTAGAGTCAGAGTTTGTGCCACAGATCACAATTATTTCCATGGTTTTATTCTTAAACTTGAACAGAATAACATGCGAACATCTTCACCCCTTTTATGTTTCTCTTCTCATAGTTTATCTGTTTTAGCTTAAACAAGATGATTGTGGAAACTTTAAAAAAGTATTAAGGTTTAATAATCGCAAAGGAGGCTCTGCTTTTGTTTCCTCCTTTTTCAGTGAGTAGTTTTTTACGCGTCTCTTTAGCATGATATTAAAGAGTAACCGTATTATGAGCTAAAGGATAACTGTACAATTACAGGAGGGTCTTCTCTGGAAGTAGGCACTTTAGAGGCTCCTAAGTGGTCCTTATTTTTGACACGGTGGCTTTTATGTTTTAAAAAAGATAGATGTATTCTGATTTTTCACAAGGCTAACCACTGAATCATTCTCTTTGGCTGAGTGGATGGAACAGTGGTGATCACAGCGGCCTTCCGCTTAGTTGGGCTGACAGAAAGCAATGCAGTTAGCTCTGTGTATAAAGAAAAAATGGCAGAAAATAAATATAATGCATTAGTGTTTTAGAAACAACTATTGTGGTATATGGAATAGCACATGATATATAAGGAATCACTTGTTCCCATCATTGCAATTGTCACGCGATCTATCTCAGTTGCAGATTTATCCCCATACTGTGTCTATCCGATGGGACTCATAATACACTGCTGACTCCTAATGTAAATTTTAAATCAAGAATGAAGCAATGAACATACAGAGGTAGAGAGATACGTGTCACTAGCAGTTCACGCATAATCAACAAACCCTATCAGTTATGTGACGGTAGCAAATTGGCCTCTTATTACTTTGCTCCGTTTATCCTCGATCAAACAGCGGAGAGACGTAGTATGGAACGCTTCTTAGGCTTTGCATTTCCCAGGTACCACGCGTTTCTCCCCATCCTATAAATGTCCTCTGAAGATGACTTTGCTCATCCGTTGCATAAGTGCAGAATAAACGGATATGATTACATCACAAAAAAATCACAGAGGAAAAGGCAGATAGAGAAAACTACAGTACATTAGAAAGTACATGAAAAAATGTACTTGACCTAAAAGCGTTATACTCAGGAGATAATAATTCAATATTGAAGTTTCTAGATATGGCTAAGGGAAAATTCAGAACTGGAAAACCAAAGTGGTGACCTTATTTTTACTCTTGTAGTGTAGCAACCTAAAAGTTCCATGATCTTCAGTACAATGACTTTTAATAAAAGATAAAAAAGCTCTATCTGATGAGCATAACTTCTAAGAATACTTCTGTAAGGGGGAAATGATTATTCTGAGGCCTATGCAAGTCACTGGAAAGTTAGCAAAGAAATAATATGATGTCACTTTTAGACATCTCATTCCTTATTAGATGTTGATTTTTTCGCAGAGCCAAAATCAAAGTGTGCAAGGGAGGCTTATAAGAAATCTGTCGGAATTCTTACTGCCAGTGAAGGAAGTCATTGTCTTGTTGGCTGGACTACAGTGAGCAGATTGCAGTGCAAAGAAGCCATTTTCTCCTTTGCAAAGATAGATTTTGGAATGAGAGAGTGATTCAAACGGACCAAACAAAAGAAAACTAGAAGGTAAAATTTGTAATCAAACCCACGGGAGTATTGTTAAAGGTGACACCCACGGATTTATCGTGGAAATCATAATTAACATCATCGTTTAGCAAGACAGGGGTGGTCGTGGCAACATTTCTCTGACCCTTCCAGAGCTCTGCAAATTTTATTTCCTACCCCTCATCACTTCTGACTCTGCAACCATTTTTTGTTGGCCTTCAAGTTCCTGGCTCCACTTTTACTGGTTTGAGATCCCTGTATATCAGACCTCTCTTGATTTCTTTCTACAATATCATATACACATCCTACTTTGGAAGTGCTGATGACCTGAACTCAAGTTGCTTTACAAACATTTGCAACGCTCAGAATTATGCTTGGTCCACATTTACCAGTTTTGGTTGGTAATTTTCACTGGTTCTAAAGAAATTGTGGTGATTTTAGAGAATATCTCTCAGAAGAGTTGAAAATTAGAAATTCACAGGCCCTACAAAAAGACTTCAGGATAGCTGCAGAAATCAACTATAGTTAAATCAGCATTTGAAAGATGCTTTTACTGTGGGTGAAATGGATTATTTTATATACCTCCAGGTCTTGAAAGAAAATAGCATTCAACACTGAAAGGTGAGTGGTGTAAACACTGACCCGTCTACTAGTTTGACGAAGTAAGTCACACAGAAGTTGGTAACTTTCCACAGCTTGAAAAGTAGCCATGGAACCTAGGAAAAGACCTAGATCCATGAATTCTCATTCTTGTCTTTCAACAACAATGTCCCTGTTAATCATCCTAGAAGAGACTTTAGATCTCAGGGCACACACTTTGGGCAATTGCAATTCCAGTAGACAGAGATAAAGGTATTTTTTCTTTCTGTAGAGTATCAAAGACATGCACATTGTTTTGGTTAATTAAAGTACTCTCCTGCAGCAGTCACACTACTCAGACCCTGCTAATTCCTTACACTCTCTTCAATGGAGGCAGAGGGCTGTGCATTCCAATTTCTCAGCAAGGAGATTTTCCCCACATAGGTCTTTCATGACCTCTACTCAAATCAATTAGGAATCTACTTAAGCAAAACAGTAGTTTGGGGAAATTCCTTTTGCCTTCTAATGCTTTTCCCCAGAAATGAAGAGACACTTTTATCCAGTGCTGATTATCACATATATGAAGGCAGAATACTTTTAAAAACAGTATTGCATTACATAATTCATGCAAGAGCTTCTTTCTCTTAGCTGTTATCCTTTAATATTTACAGAAAGATAGGAAAAAGCCAGAAAACCTCACCTTGATCTGTGTTTTTTTCAGGTTGTTCGTTTCTAATTCAATTGATCTTTCTCACAGCCTGGTGTATTCCTGCGTTTTATCATTATGATAGAGGCTCTCTGCATTTCTCTGATTTCTCTATATTTTCCCCAAAGCATGGCATCAAGAATTAGATGCAGTAATGCTTGGGGATAGCTACTGTTACCTCAGACATCCTTCAGGCAACCAGATCTAATTTAGCCTAATAGCCTGCAAATCTTATGATATCCAAAAAAGCTAAAGTTTTCCATTTTTCTTTTCTGTTTGTGCCAATGCAAGATGGATTTCAAGGACATAGTTTAGAAGCAAGAGCCAACGTTCATAGTCTAAGACTTGACATTTGATTTTTGTGAAAATGGACCTGACCTTTATAACTCACAAGAGTACTCATTTTTCATAATACAAACAAAACATTACAAATGGCCATAATGGGAGGAATTGTGTAAGGCTCTGGGGTTTTAGAAATGATGAAGTAGATTCCAGCAACTACAGCTGTGCTTGGAGGCTACCAAGGAACAATTGTCTGGGTGAATAAATAAAGAGAAAAATAGATTAATAATGTTTCAGATTCTGAAACAAACAATGATTGCTGAGGACCCAGTATATATAAGGCACTGGCCTAGGTGCTGAGTACACCTCATGAAACAAAGTGGTCTAGAATTAGGGAAAAAATAAAAATAAAAAATATCTCCTGAGCGCCTTCACACCTGAGAATAATCTGTCTCCCTGCATCCTATTATCTGTCTTTTATTTTGTGCTATATATATATATATATATATATATATATACATATTTTTTTTTTTTTTACTCTCGGTTTCTGATATCAGACAAGGAACGTGTTGTCTTAGGAAGAATGGGGAGGAAGGAAAGGGATTTTAAAAAGACTTGGGATGTGCTCTCTACACAGACCAACTCTCCTCAAGGAACATGAACATTATTTACTACACACTTATATTAATAGACTAAAATAGAAACCCAGAAAACAGTACACTACATCAAGCTTATTAAATGATATAAAGAATAAAACCATAAATAACATGACATATGTATATGCCATTTAAACTAGAATGCATCAGTAAGAAGATGATGTTTGAGGGACTTTTTGAGGAGAAAAAGCCCCAGTCTACCTGGGGAGACAGATTCCAAAAGAAAAATCTCCAGTTCAGATGCACTGGACCCAAAACGTACTCATTGGGGCTGGATTGGAATGAGTACAAGATACAGTGAGAGAGGGGGAAATAGAAATAAAACCTTGCAGGGAATTAGGAATATTTTGGAGTTAATGCTAAAAGAAATAGAGAAATATTGTGGAGAAGAGTGGACAAGGAATCCCTTCTTCGAACTGTTCATCAGAAGAAGAATGCACTGTTCATCTAAAGAAATCCCTTCTTTGCACTGTTCATCGTGGTATCCTTAAGCTTAAATAAATATAATTTGAGGGAGTGCATTTGATCCCAGCACACAACCTATAGGCTCGTGCATCCGGGCCTCCAATTTTTTACATAGAGAAGCAAACTAGAGTAGAGACAGGATTTGTGTCAGATGATACCTTAATGCATTTGTGCATTTGAGTACTATGATTTGGTTGCTTGCTTTTACTACCCAATGCAAGTTTAGGCTTTGATTTATTCTCGTTAATTTTTAAGATGTGATCTTGGAATTTCACCTATGCTGATCTCAAATGTATGTGGCCAACTGATTTACCCACACTCTCCTTCTAACAGCAGTCCCTTGTTCTTATATTTTCCTGTTGCAAATGTTGCAAATTTTATATGCTGATTATAAAGGCTCATGGAAAGTTCCAAATATTAATTAGGTTTGTTCCAGCTGCACCTTTATGTTAAGAAAGATTTTGTGTGTGTGTCTGTAGTCTAACTATTATGCGAAAGAGAGAAGGTGAGTCTTAATTCATCTTTACTCTGCTGTAGTAGAGGTAGAATGCCTAGTAGACAACACTTCAGTTCCTACTGGAGCTCAATGTTTTAAATACTCAGCTACAGTTCATCATTTATCTACCTAAGTCGATTTCTAAGTCTTGATTTCTCCAAGCTCGGCTATTATTAGGAGCTATCCCACTTAGAGTTTTTATGAGGATGTACTAAGCATTTAATACTCTTATCTAAGTTTTTTATAATGTAAGTGACTTTAATTATAACTAGACGTGGATCAATTAAATAAGCAACTATTTCTTGACATCTTCATATTTAGGAACTTGGACACAGATATGGCCACATATTTCTTCCATTCTCAGAAAAGACTAAATAGGAGAATAAATGTCACACATCCAAGCTGAGAATATAATAGCTGAAATAAAATAAAAAGCTGCACAAAATTCTTTAGGAATACAGATGAGGAATTATTTACTAGTGTCTTAGTCATTTTTCTCACCAACAGGACAAAGTACCTAACACCAGCCACTTAAAGGAAGAGAGGGTTATTTTTGCTTACAAATTCAGACGTTTCAGTCCATGGTCCACAGGCTAAAATACAGGAAAGGCATGGTGGTAGGGCCTGCTATAGAGGAAAACTGTTCACAACATGGCAGCCTAGGAGAAGAGAGACAGGAAAAGCCAGGGAGGGAGATGCACCCTTTCAACCCCCCCCCCAACTGCCTCTTAGACCAAGCTGCACCGCTCAGCAGCACACCGAGTCCCCTAGCTGATGATCCAAACATCCTCCAGAAGCCTCATCTCTGATTATATAAGACACTAAGGTGAGATCTCAGATCTAATATGTATAGTAAGTTATTTAATACCACTATTGAAACCCATGTCGAAATCAGGAAAATGAGAGAAATAGAAAAATAGTAGAGTTAATAGTAACAAGTAGTATTAACAAAAATGTTTATTAGTGAAAAATAGGTTTTTATTTTAAGGAAAATCCTTCCAATCCAGGACTGGAAATTAGTATTTCTACACTTGGAATTGATCAATATGCAAGGCAAAAAAAAATGTGTTAGCAAAGAAGAAAAGGTGGGAAAATAAAATTTGGTAAGAATGCATCAATAGTTTAAGTTACCAAAGGAACTTGATAAGAATATAAATTTTCAGGTCTCATTTTAAGCTTCCTAACTCAGTTAATTTGGCACCAAAGAACTGATTTTTTTCTGGGGGGTAACATGGAATCAAATTCAGGACCTCATGCATGCCAGACAGGCTCTATGCCACTGAGTTAAATACCCGGCACAGAACTGATATTTTTAACAAACCATTAAATGATTAGTCTTAGTGATCTGTGATATACAATTTAGAAAACCCTAGTCTAGAATTCATATTACGAGAAGAATTTTTTTTTAATTAAATTGTAAAGGGGCATAAGGTTTATTTGTACAAAGTTTTCTTACAGCTTTAACTGAAAGCTAATATTTGGGTAATTAACATTAAAAAAAGACAGTGAAGTGATAAATAGGAGTGAAAATATATTAGAACAGTGGTTCACACTCCACTAGAATGTAGAGATAATAGGAAAAAATATTAGTGAAGCAGGGCTCACACTTTTCCTTCACAACACAAGCTTTACTCAAAATAGTAATATTCCTCTGAGACATTCATGGTGTTTTTGTTTTTTTTTTTTTCCAAGATGTTCTGTGTCATGGAGTCGCATATGTCATGAAGCAGTTGCTACGGTAACTAGTTGAAGGAATGTCATCCAGTTACCAAGTAAATAGTCTGGTAAGGCAGATATTATACTGACATGGAAATTAAGGCTGCCCTGTCTGTCAGTTTTTCTGTTCTGGGTTCCTTTGCTTTCCATATTTAAGAGAAAGCTCCTTTCCCTTGCAAAACGCTCCCCCTTCTTAACTTACAGAACACCACCTGAATTCACAGTTGACAATCCCCTGTCTCTTATTTTAGTGTTCCATTCTGGGGCATTAATTTCTCAATTTCACTCTGAGCTAACCATAGGAGATTAAATGGATATACAAGAATCCCATAAAATTGGTTTCCATTGTCAAGATAAGTAAATGGTAAGTCCCGCTCTCAAAATAATCTAGGCCCAAAACATTTTCTCTACTGCCTTATGACTTCTATTTAAGTGTGTATTAGCATGTAATTAAACTCCATACTGATGGTAAGAGATCATCTTGTTTCTACCAGAAATAATTTGGTTTCATCTTGGGATGTAGGAGTACATAGGTGGCCCCCTTACACAGCAACCACTTAGATTTTCATGACTAATGGGCCATTGTTGCCACATCATCCTTAAACCTGAAAGTATGTAGGTTGTCTTTTATTTAACAAACTTGTGCCTCTATTTGAGGCACTACACAGCCTTACTTTCAAACTTGTTGCTATTTAACTTTAGTGAACAGACAAACTACAAGATTCATTTTGGAAGAATACAAGATTTATGCAAACTCTGTTTTTTGATATTTTTAAAATATATACTTCTAAGTCAGATCCTCTACTTAGAACACAATGTGTGCTTGCCTTTTGCATATAAACATTTTTACAGTCATTCTGAAAATATTCACATTTTCCTTTTACAAAAGTCACTATAGGAAATAACCTTATAAAGTTTAAATTATTTCTTCAAAGATACACCAATCAAAATATCACACACTTGCTTTTCAAAAAGCAACCTTAGGGTAGCTCTCTTTGATGCTAATGGAATTTTTATATATTTGGATTTATTTTATTTTAATTCATAAAAGCTGTCTCTGTTTTCATAAATCTTTTCCTTCATGTGGATATTGGGAAGTTCATATGTTAGTGGTATACAAATTCTGTAGAATGTTTTAGACTTTTGGATATATATATATATATATATATATATATATACACACACATTGTTTAGTGGTTAAATTTCTGTTTAGTTGTAAAAACAGATTGAAGAAGTAAATAAGTGGCTGTATCTTTCTTAAAGCAATCTCAGGAGGTGGTAGTTCCTGCCAGACTGACAGAGACCAGCACTTTTCATCTTTTTTCTCTGGCACCCTTAGTTCAGGATCCCCTTCTTGATGTTACCCCATGTTCAAACAGGCCACGAGAGCCGTGGATGTAGCTCAGTTGTACAGCGCCTGCCTGGCAAGCACGAGGCCGTGAGTTTGATTCCTGGAAGCAAAAAAAAAAAAAAAAAAAAAAAGAGGAAGAAGAAGAAGAAACTACATAGGCCTGCCTTTTATTGCAGGAAAATGGTAGATGAAGGGAGAGAGGAAAGTATCACATACAAGCTGAGCAAGTCTCCATTATTTTAAAGTGCTTCCTGAGAAGTCTCATGCAGATAATCCAATTTCTGGGCCATGGACTGGAACATAATTCCATGGCCATTTTTGCCCGTTAGGGAGTGTAACAATTGCAGCCGGGCGCGTTTCCACACCAGCTGTAGGTTCTGCCAGGAACCCACAGGCGAGAATGGCTGCAGGGTAGGAGCTGAACTCTCTGCCCTATCACCCTGTACTCCTGCACTCTTATTTTTTTGTTCTGATTTTACTATTTTAAAGTTGTCCTTTCATTTTGTTTTCCTGAGATCTTCTTCCAAAGAAGATAATATCTCAGTAACAATTATAATAAACCACTAATAGCTCACCTGTGCTTAAGAACTTTGCTAAACATCTTACTCAAATTCTCTAATTTTATCATTTCTGAAGGATAATGATATGAAGACTGTCTTTGTCTCCACTTGACTAACGCACTCATTGATACAAAAGATAGTTTACATTACTAGCTGAGGACATCAGCTAATGCAGGAGAAATATGTGATTCTATTTCCTACTCTTTTACTGACACGTTCATCTCTTCACTAGTTTAAGTGTATCCCATGTTATGTATGAATGAGTTGATTGCTCACCTCTTACATCACAAACTTAAGACGGGTTGCATTTCATTTTATTTATTTGTGTTTTTTTTTTTTGGTTGTTGTTGTTTTTTTTTGTCTCTCACTATGTTTGAGCAAGTTAAAAACTTTCTGACATTTACTATACCATTCTTCTTTCTTTCTCTCTCTTCTTTTACTTGCATTTTCTATGAAACTGCTGAGGCTGACTATCTGGGGAATATAGAATAAACTGTTTCAATACTTTGATAAAAATCATGAAACATATGTAATAAGAATTATATGTAATTTCAGTTAGATACAAGGAGGAATTAATTGGACATATCTTAGAATGTAGATGAGGCATATAGGACTCCAGTTAGCCATAACAAAAATAAATCTATGCGCAGATGTATGATAATCAGGATCCCAGAAATTTAGTACAATGTACCTGCTATCTTCTAACACACCTGTAGCAGGGTTACAAATTCATGTTTGCATTTGCTACTACAACCCTAACCTGTCACTGAATGGGAAGCTCTTCAAAGGCAGTCATTCTGTTTGTGTTTTTGATGGTGTGAGTTCCATTTGTAGGTACACAATTAACCTTCATTTCAGTCTTTATCTTCTTATCAAATTGTTATGAACAGCTATGAGGCTTCAGTGAACAAGGGTTCTGTGCTCACGAACATGCATTTGAGTGAGATGTGGCATAAAAAGTAGGTAGATGTGTAACATTTTCTATTGTTATAACAGGTAAGAAAAAGCGAGAAAACTAGAAGTGCTGAAATGGAGAATTGGAGCATGGGGCTGAGGTGTTATTAAGCAAAGGTGGCCTTAGATAAGAAACCACAAGTACATGAAGCAGCGAGCCATGTGGAAATCAGATGAGAACATTTTTTAAAGGGACCTGGGAAGATAGTTCAGGATTAGAGTCCTTGTCTAGCATCCATGAAGCCCAGGCAGGAGGCCCTAGGTTCAATCCTCAGATGACAAAAATAAAGCAGTTGGGGGCTGTCAGTGGTAAGGTCACTGTGAGGATGTGCAGTGGTGTTCAAGAATTCTGAAAGAGAAAGAACATTGTTCAGGACTCACTGATAACCAAGGTATCAGTGAAAAATGTGAAGGGTACAGAAGGAATTCAGTTATACTTCTATTACCTATTTTACAAGGCCTTGCACACATTTTAAATGGTATTTTGAAAGTAATTCAAGTGATGTAAAATCTAAGAATCAGACAGAAAGAATCTAGTGACTGCAAGTGTATCTTGGCATTACATGTCCCTCATACCCAGTGCCTTGCTCAGTGGAAGGATCCTCTTGGCAACAGAAGACAATATTTCCTATAGAATTATGCCATGGTAAGTAAAAGTATATGTGTCAGGGGTTCTACAGCTAATCATTCCCTTAATAATATTTCTCTTAATAAATATTTTAACAAGCCTCCATATGGATAATTTCTTCTCTTTCTTATGCACTTGTTCAGAGAGATTGCAGCTCAAGGTCACAAGAAAGTAAAAAGTTGAGGGATCTAGATTTGAAAGTGATACAATAAAGTCAACATTTTATTCATGTATTAATCCCTTCACTCATTCAACAAATATATATTGAACACATACAGTGTAGGCGGTGAGATATACAGCATATAGAACCAGCATGGTGTCCATCTCTACAGGAATAAATTTAGGAAAAGTGTTAATCATGAATAGGGAAGTAGATAATATTAGGCGTTCACTTTCTACTACATGGAAGGAAACTGATGACAGTGCTTTTTAAAAAGTAGAGTAGCTAGAATATTTTTAAAATAACTTTTGAAGAAGTGTTGAGTACATATGAAGGTATGTTATAATCAAGATAATATTCATGCAGAGAGAACAACCACGTAGGTGTCAAGATCTGGGCACAGGAAGCAGAGCATGTGGTTGGCGGGGTTTGAGTTGTAAGCCGCACACGGACACACAACACAGACACAAATACTATTCAATCAAAAGCACTCTGAGGAAAAACATCTGGGAGCAGAAAATAAATTCTGCAATATAGTGCTATAATTTTACCTTCAGGTCATTATAAGGGAACACAGGTTTTCTTTTAAACTTTTATTAACTTTTGTTATTTCTTTCTTATATTCTCTTTAGATGTATCTTTTCATACATGTAGTAGATACCCAGTGTCTCTCAGATGCTGGCTATTGATACATTTATTAATTTCCATATCCAAATAGTACTTGAGCATGCATGTGACTTTCAAGGAGATTGTATTGATGGAGTAAAAGATGTGACTTGAATATTTAAGAAACTTCACTGGGAGGCAGAGTATGCACACGTATAAACTACCATAGAAAACAGATTAGGTGAATTATCCACACACAACAAAGTGGCATCACTATAGACTCCAGCAACCTCAAAGTGTTGCTGGAAAAGAGATTTAAGCTTTTGTGTATAAGATCTATTTTTTGCCCCTTTTTTCAATCATCTAGCATATAATCAATGTTTTAGGTACATTATTGTTGCATAAAGGAATAGTTTTAATAAGTGAATGTTAACTCATTAGAGGAGACAGAGTATGACAATTTCAGTGTAACAAATTTCACAGTTATGAGCTCAATTTTGCTTGATTATGAAATCATCATCTAGAATTATTTGCATTATTATACCCAAGACAGTAGAGTTCAGAACAGAACATAGGAATGTTATGTCACCTAGGTAAATTGGGTTATGTGAGAAATGACTTAATAAAATATAGATCAAAATCATATGCAAATAGAATAAAATTAGTAAGTGAAAAAAGAAGGGTAAATCAATTTTAGAATTAAACTAGTAGAATTTCTAGTTGATGCATTTTTTTTCTAGTTTAGTCTGCACTATCACAATCTCCAATATAATTCTGTTTTGCCATTTTTGTAAGTGTGCAAATCTGCATTCATTCCATGGACTTTTAAATGAAACTGAGTACTCTGCTTTGGGTACTCAGGAAGGCTCAGTGAGCACGTGGAGTTTTTCCTAGACTGCCCTGCCCCTGGAATCTTTGTATCTTGTTATTCACTTGTTTATAGAGCCTTTTCATTTCATTTATTACTGGATTCAGATTCTTCACATGTTTAGAAAAATCATGATCCTCCTGACAGATCTGCAAGATTGCTAACGTCTGACCCTTTTGAAAAAGTTGTGCGCAGGAGGCATTTATCCATGATGATTAAGAACACAGCTCTACTGTTAGACGCTGAGGCTCTCAGTCTGCCTTACCAGGTACAAGTTGTATAACCGTGGTCAAATTATTCTCCACAAAACTTCAATTTTCTCATCTAGAAAATTCAACCCCTCCTAGTGCACCTCGTAGGGTTTTGGGGGAAGTAATTGTCAGATAGCCCTCATATTCTTGTGAGTTCTCTGCATAGCCACATAAGGGAAAGTATTCTACCCATTTTAATTATGATTCTAACAGTCAATCTTTGGGGCCATCTCACCAATCTGTAAGAAATTCTTGAGATGGTACCTAGATCATGCGTGTTCTAACTGCTTCCCATCATTTATTTCACTTCAAATCCACTTAAAATAGATTCAAATCTTCTCTCTAGGGTGGCAAGTGTTAAAGTTGGTCAAAAAATATAAAGTTTTGGGAAAGTATAGAAGCACATACCTGTAATCCAAGGACTCTAGGAGACCAATGTGGAGGGATCCTGAGTTTCAGCCCAGCCTGTGCAACACAGCAACTTTGAAGTCAGCCTGAACCAAAGCAAGGACCTATTTCATTATGCACTAATCCAGCTAATAAATATTTCAGGAATGCAGGTCATGGTCTTTAACACAAAACTTTGTAACTTAAAACAGTGGTTAAATGAACCATATATTTGAATTAATGATAAAGCTATGAGGAAAGAAAGCAATGTACCAGAGAAAGATATAAACTTTTAGAACAAGAATACAGACATGAAAGATGGGATGGCTGGCACTTCGGCTGGATGGAAAAGTGATATCAACTTTCAGAATGATTGGATACATCACTGGATGACTGAAAACAATATTCGCCTGGTTATATTGCAAGGGAACATCAGAACTCCGAAAATATTTTGAAAAAAATCAAAGATAAAATATCTTAATCAAGGAATGAAAATTAGTGGTGGCAAAGATATCGCACCTCATCGATCAAGCCAGAAGCCCTGTAGAGTGTTAAGGAGTGAACCAAACAACCTTGAGTTCTGTAGGCAGGCGAATTTTAATTCAGGGAAGAGCATACTTCAATAAACTACTAATGAACAATTTACTGGCTCTCATTGTAGGGCGGAGTTATCATTAGAGAATGCGAGAAGATTTTAGAATGAACACCAGTAAGAGAAAGTTGAACAGTACCTCTCCAGAAAATGAAGACAAATAGATAGTAAAGAGATATTTTGATAAATATATATGCACATTTAAGTAAGCATGGTTCACAAAAGACAGCATGAGATAAGATAGATGATAACTAGGTAGGTAGATAGATAGGCGGTACATAGCTGATGATGATAGGTGCTAGATAAATAGATGGGCAGGTGATGGAAAGATTATAAATGCTGCTAATCCATTAGTGGCTTAAATCAAACTATTTAAAAAACATGACATATTAATAGAGTATATTGGAGGAAGAAGATGATTATGAATATACACTCAACAGTCTTATTTGAGAGGAAATTAGACATATTCGTTATCTATAAACATTAATTATATGTATTAAAAATTCATAAGTGAACACCAATAGCAAAGAAAATGAATATATCATATCCAGTCTACTTTAAACTAAAGGAGAGACGAATATAGAAGATTGTATTAGTCAAACAGCAGGATAAAAGATTCAAAGAATCAAGACCATCTAGAGGATGATGGCTTTCTCTGGGAAAAGAAGACAGGAAAACTGGGAACTAGTATAAAGTGTGCCTCAAATCTTTCAAATGCATTAGTTCTGAGGAAAATCTGAGTTCAATACAGTAAAATGTGAACATAGGTTAAATCTTTGGGTAGGTGAATCATGCTGGTTGTATCTCTGATATGCTCAGAAATGTAGTTATCTTGTTAACAAGTTGAAAATATATCTTGTTGACTGACAAAACTGTGTTCTGATATATTTTGCTTACTACATAATCTAAGTAATATTATGTCATTTCTTTATTTTTTTTTATTTTAGAAACATAAAAGTACAAAAACATATTGACAAACAGACACCCATTATCATAGAAAATAGTACAATCACAACTAATCTATAGACAAGGTGATATGGTCTCAACAGTAGTTGTTGTTTTATCCATTGATATCTTCGAATTGTAGATGTATGGACCCATATACAGACATGCAAATTTAGTCAGA
>PVLD010015953.1:0-46709 GCA_004027595.1 Dinomys branickii | reverse complement strand
GTCTATCCTTTGGGGCTTTCTGCGCGGCTCGCCCGATGCGCAGGAAACTTGAGACCGCTGGGCGTTGCCGCCGCCAGAGAGCCAATCTCTGTCGGGAGTCGCCGGAGAGCTGCGCCGGGTCGGGGGGGCGGGAGGGATCGAGCTGTCTGTATTCTCGGGGCGCCAGGACCCAGCAAATCCCTCTCTCCCGCGCGGCTCGCCCGATACGCTCGAAACGTGGGATTGCTGGGCGTCTCCGCCGCTAGCAAGCCGATCTCTGTCGGGAGCCGCCGGGGGGCTGCACCGGCTCGGGAGGCGGGAGGGACCGAGGCCGCCGCGCTCCCACTGCGCTTGGACCGATCCCAGCTTCTTCCCCGCGGGGCTCGTCCCTGGCTCCCAGCGTCTGGGACTTTCCCACGTCTCGCCCCGGCAGCCTGGTACGCCCTACCACATCTCCCCCGGCATCTCAGAGAAATACGCCCAGTTTAAACTTCCCAGCCGAGGTCCCGGCATTCACGCTTGCCAAGTCTGTCTCTAGCTGGTGGTGTTTATTAAGGAGGTTCGCTCCCTTGCTGCTCACCTGGCTGCCATCTTCCCCCGAGGCAAATACCTTTTAGGAATAACTTTACTCTTAATACAGCAAGTAAAGGGCTATGAACATGGAACAGATTTGCTGCCCTGTAGCTTTAAGGATTCTGAATGATGATGGATTCAAAATTATGGCAAATCTCCACTGTATCTTCCCCCTTTCAAACAAGCAGATGTGGAAATGCTGAGCTATCAGAACAGCTTCAGGGTGTGAGAGACCTGGGCCAGGAGTGAGTGGTTAAACTGTGAAGGAACCTGTGGGGCAAAAGCGCTGTGGGTTTGTACATATGTGCTACGCACAGCACAGTCGGAGAGCAATAAGAAGCTTCGATTATGAAGCATGCTGTGTCTGGCTCTGCTGTACCTTTCCCTTTCCCAGACGGATAGCTCAGTCTTGATAAAATTTCTTGCCCAAGCTGTTTTCCTTGTGTTTTCTCTCTTACACTAATATACTAAATACAAGTCAGAGAGTCTTTAGTTCCAGGGCCCTTTCATCGAGACTCCTTCACTATGAGGCTTTTGTCAGCTCAGACCAAGCCTCATCTCTGAATAGTCTTTTCATCCTCTGTGCTGCCACAGTCACACCCTGAGGACTTTTGTTTGTTGTGAATTTCAACCAAATATATCATCATTATTATTATTATTATTATTATTATTAGCTGAAGTGTACTGAGCAGCTATCATATGCTATGTATTGTATAAGACACATTCTAATAATTTCCATAATGATTACAACAAAACCACGTGGTGAAGGTTATTATTACTAAGCTCAGTAGTTGGCCATGGATTAGAATAGTGAATTACAGCTAGGAATACCACCCAGGTCTAGTGGGGAAAATGTTAGTTTTCCTCTATTCTAGCAAAATGTCTGAGATAATTAATTTTTAGGGAGAAAAGGTGTATTTTGGCTCACAGTTTTGGCGATCCCAGTTCAAGGCGCCTGACTTTGGGCCTTTGACAAAACAGCAACAGTGCACAACAAAGGAAGCTACTCATCTCACGGAACCAGAAAGCAGACAGGAAGTGGAAGGGCCAGAGCCCCGGTATCCCCCTCCAGGCTGTCCCCTCAGTGAAATGATTTCCTTCCACCAGGACTAAAGTTTCTACCATCTGCCAGTAGCACTCATGGATGGGGGGCCACGCCTTCAACACATGGCCCTGGAGGAACCTTCAAGGGGCAGAGAGATAGCTCTTTGGCAAATGCGGAGGGGATCAGGAGGCCAAGGATGGGAAGCAGAGGGAGAACAAGGTGACATAAAAAGATTTCACATCATACACGTGTACAAACTACCTGCAGTGAATGCAATTTTACATGTCACAAACATGCACTAAATAATGGTAATACCAATGATGATGATGAAATGGGGAAAGGGGATCTGGAGCTGGGTGGGGGGTGGGGGGTGAGGAGGGGAAGGGAAATAATAATCAGAATGTTGACTACATACGCCTGCCCCCTAAGACGAATGGGAACATGCTCTTCGAAGACGTATTAATAAAAAGGCCTGATAGTTAAATACTTCTTTGAAAGGATGCAAACTGTAGCACAGAAATTACAACTTTTCTATCTGTCTGTAAGATGAGAAGGAGCAAAACCTGAATTAAAAGTAAAAGTGGACAGCTGGGCATGGAGGAGCATGCCTGTATCTCCAGCACCTAGGGAGGCTGAGGCAAGAGGGTGGCAGGCTTGAGCCCAGCCTAGCCAATGTAGCAACTTAGCTCATCAACAAGTAAAAACGATCTGAGGGTGAATATCAGTACAAAGGCTTTGGTTTCTATTCTTGTAATACACACATGCACGCATACACATATGCATGCATACACACGTGCACATGCACACATGCAAGCATACACACATGCACATACACACCCACATGCCTGCACAAAGTAGTCAAAAATGGGAGCTCACAAGAACACGCCGATTTCCCTCCAAATAGAGTAACTATTTCTTAAACTACATTTGGCTATGTGGCACCCACCCATGACAGAGCCACTTCCATTAGCTGAATTTTCTCATTATCCGTATTGTTGATGCTCTGACATTTGAGGGCTTTATAGAACACAGCAAGTCTACCCCTGCCAGGGTTAGCTAATTCCTCAAGAGAATCACAATTTGCCTAAAAGTGGCCCTGCTACACATAGATCAACCAATCCCGAGTCCCCACCATCCATTTATCTCACTCCCACACACCAAGCCTGTATTTCCCTAACTTTACAGTACTTCCCTCACCCTAGACTCAGGGTATGTGACAGGCAATGTGTCTTAGTTAGTTTTCTCTCATTGCTGAAGCAAAATACCTGACCCACAAATGAAGGAAGGAAAGGTTTATTTAGCTCACAGTTTGTGGAGGTTTCAGTCCATGCTTAACTGGCTCTAAGGCAGAGTGGCACATGGCAGAGGGCAACCCAGCAGAAGATAACAAAAACAGTAAGAGCAAAAGGGGAGGGGTGGCTGCAAGCAGCCTCTTTCTCTCCCTTACATATGCAAACTATTCACCCCAGGGCAGATGTAGCACTCACACCCATAATCCCAGCATTGGACTATGAATCAATCAAATATCTAGAAGCCCACCCCATGACTGCATGAGGCTTTGGGGGGACATCCAGACACAAACCATAACATGATGGGAAATCACCTTGCAATTTATGCCTCATCAAGATAAATAATCTTCACCTTTTTCAAGATAAACAGTCTATTTGGTGTGGCAAAGGAAAGCACAGAGGACAAGCACCCAGAAGAAGGCAGACCTTGACTTTCTTGTAACGTATCTTTTGTGTTCTAAAACGCACTGACTTGCCATTTTTGGCTATGGTTATTTTGAACCTCCAGTTGTGGGAAATGTATGGCTCTATTCACACCCCTCACTTACATAAGCTTTCTTTTAACTCAACAGTGGAAGGCGCCCAGCTGGCTTGTGATGCCCCATGTGGCAGCGACAGCAGTGCCATAGCCGTGTTCATGAACTACTTAGAAGTGGAGCGAATCTGGGGGCCCCTGGGCATCTCAGTGATATTTGCTGTACATAATACATTCATTCATCATAGAGTATTGGTACATGTACATACAGGATTGCTCAAATTAGCAAAAAAAAAAAAATTAGTGGTGTTGGGTGTGCTATATCTGTTGTGTATGTGCTCAGGACAGCAATAAGATTCAAATTTAATTAACTAAGTCTTCTCTCTAGCCCAGACACTGCTCTGGATCCACTATCAAACAATCAGTTGGGACAGGTTTTTACCCCCATTGTATGGAGAGGAAAATCGAGGCTTCACAGCATTAAGTAACTGAGGCAAGTCAATACCACTTGTACGAGAACCAAGAGTGGCGCCACCTCTTCTAATTCTGTCACCGTAATCACCATCACTCTTTGCAATTATTCACTATTGATTTACTGACCATGCTAAGTACTAGTTGACAATTTAAACATTTTCTAATTTAATTCTCACAACAATCCTTGATATGGGCACTGTAATTATCCACATTCTACAAACAAGGAAGCCTCAATTATAAACCAGAAAGGTTGTTAAACGTGCATATTTCTATATCCCAGGTACTATGGTAAGAATTTTACAGAAATTATTGCACTTAAATTTTAAAACATCTCCATGAAGTGCTGTTATTTGCTCACCTTATGCCTTTTTACAGATTAAAGAAAAGCTGTGGTGTGCGCTGCTGCATACCCAGAATCTCAGCACTGAGGAGGCTGAGGCAGGAGGATCTCCAACAGTTCAAGGCCAGCCTGGGCTACATAGTGACTTCAAGGCCAAATGCACCTACATAGTGAGGCTGTCTCTCAAAAAAAAAGTGGAAAAGTAAAGGAAAGAAAAAAAAGAGAAAAGAAAGAAAGAGAGAGAGAGAGAGAGAGAGAGAAAGAAAGAAAGAAAGAAAGAAAGAAAGAAAGAAAGAAAGAAAGAAAGAAAGAAAGGAAGGAAGGAAGAAAGAAAGAAAAGAAAAGAAAAGAAAAGAAAAGAAAAGAAAAAAGAAAAGAAAAGAAAAGAAAGAAAAAAAGACAGGTTCAGAGAAGCTGGACAATGTGTAAAAGGTTACAACCGTCTCATTAGCCAAACCCATGTTCTACTGCCTTTTTATATTGCAAGAGAATGTGATTCCTAGAATTTCTAGAAACCATAACATTAAGGAAATTAAGCATAGAATGGGTCCACCTTATCAATTCCGGAGAAATAATTTTAAATACTTAACTTCTGGGTGGTAAAATGATCACTCACTAAAATTCTATTAAATTTTTTAAAAAACAGCATGTGTTTGTGTAACATGTACTCTCAGCTAAAGAAGAGACTGGGTCAATGACTTAGAGAGTAGAAAGCAGAAGTTTCCAGACAGATGCAACACAGAATAATAAGAGCTCAGTATGTATAGAACAAGATTATGCAGCAGAGGGGAAAAAAAAAAACCCAAGCCTGAGAAGAAAACATAGAACCAGGGCTTTGTTGGATCTGTCTGCAGGGTGAGCACGGAAGAGTGGGGTGCAGTACCCAGAAGTGAGCAGCAGACTTTTTTGGTGATTTCTGTTCACAAACTAAAATGTGACCAAAAACCACCATCGCTGAAGGTTGTGTGGGGATTTTTGAGAGATGGTAGGGAATGGAACCTGAGGCAGAGTCTTAGAAAACAGAAAGCTCTCAAAGGAGAGTGGAAATTGGGACCCCTGTTTGCAAAAGGCCACTGAACTGAAGAAATGTACTTTGTTTATCAAAAATGTAAGCAGAAAGTCACTCTTGTTCCAAAATGCATAAATTGAAACAGATTATGAGCATCTCAGTGGATATTTTTTGGGAATAGGATTCTTTGGTCAAACAAGGCTGAGAAAAACTGAGTTAACAAAGCAAACCTGTGTATTTGCTGCCAAATTTCTTAGAAATGTAAATAGTGAGCATGATATTGATGCCTTGAAGACAATTGTCAGGAAAACCACAATTATTTACCCATTTCTCAGTGTTTGGAGACATTCAAAATTTGTTACTCCAACAAACATCAGAGGTTCTGCTTTTTCTTTTGCTGCACAACTCCATTACTGTTGCATGTGTTCACATTTAAAGATGAAAAAAGTCATGCTTTTTATTCATCTTTTTCTCTTGTGTGATTATTTCCCCCCATGTAACAATAATTTTTCTTTCCAGTTAGTTCTGTAATTATGTAAAGCAAAACTACTTACAAACATGCAGGGTTTATTTTGGTTCCATGCATCTCCGTTTTAAGTGACTAGAGAACAAGAAAACTATGTCATCAACCAACTGTCAGAACGTGACAGGGCGATTGCCATGTGGCCTGGCTGTTTCAGAAATGTCTAAAAATTTTGGAAACAGTGACAAAAAGGCATTGCAGAATAAACCAGGTGAAAGATCTGGTCTCTGTGTTGCCTTTATGACTTCATTCACAGGGTCTCAACAGACATAGTACAGCCTCGTAAGGAACAGATCAGAAGATGAAGAAACATTGCTTTTGGTTGTCAGAGACTGGAGCATGCAGCAGGGCATGGCTGTAATTCAAAACTAAGCAACTCTGCTTCAAACAGCAAAAGATGCTGCCATAGTCTTAGTGATTTTCAAATGTCCCAGTGGATGTCCACATAAGCCACACATTTTTTTTTACAATCTTTTGAACGTGGAACCTAGCCGCATTTCATACACAAAAACAAAGTATGGTTTGGACAGTTTTAAACACTCACATTTCCAGAAGCCCATTTTTGTGGATAAGTTTACAGTTCCTTTCACTTTGGTGTAGGATTTCCAGTCATTATTCTGGAAAATTTCAATATTTCCCAAATGTGACAACCAATACAACATACTTGCACTCGTCCCCCTTGAAGTTATAGAGGTTTGTATAATTAGGGAGTTTTGTGCATTAGGGAAACATCTATGTTTATGTTGTGTCTTCTGGTATGGTCAGGCTTACCTGTTTATGTACTGAAATATACATTACTGTGCTATACATTACAGTATTTTTTCTTTTTTCTCCTTTTAATTATTATTAAATTTAAAACATTATATTTTTAATTGTATGATTAAATAAGTTATACGACCCATGTATTCCACAATATGAGAGAAAAAACAATCATGGAATATTTGTTACAAAAATTGACATTGGTTTGGTTAGAGTTAATAACTACTAGTATAATACAGTCAATAACAGAAATGTTAATAGATGTACCAATATTCTGTGACTTCCTGTGTTCTTTAATAATTTCTAGAACACTTGAGCTGTAGTTAAAATATGCCAGTTCTGTGTCCCTGCTACAAATATTTTCAAGACTACATCAGGGCACTGTAAACCATGGAAGCATCAGTTTAACACAAGTTCATTAAGTCTGTATTAAGTGAAAGACAATAACCAGAAACTATTTTCCTCACCTTTAAATTTTGTCTGTGGTCAAACTAATCACAAATCAGGTTAATGAGATGGCAGTTCTTTGATTTTGCTTTTCAGGGTAGACATTGAGGCTATTCTCATAACAAAAGCTTATTAAAATGTTTCTATTTTGCAAATATTGATCGTGTTTTCTCTTTTTTTAGCAAAGGACTGCTTATGTAAGTATTTGAAACATAATAGTAAATATTTTTGATGTGTGGTAGCTTGCAGGTTGTAAAACATTGCCAGATTTCAAAGCCATTCCTATAAAAGTTTTAAGATTTTGGAGATTATTTAGTAAATTATTGACAACTGTATTGTTCAAAAAGTCTTGAAAGCTAAAAGTGCATATTTAAGGAGAAAGTCTGCTGATGGGGAGTCTCGGTGGCCCCAGCCTATCAGTTGGGAGGCCCCTTATCTTCATAAAACACTCTTTGATTTCAACAGAAATTCTGCAGATTTAAAGAGCTAGGAGAGAGGCTCTGATAGACTCTGCTGCACCATCTGACTATTAACTCAGGATGCAAGCTTTTAAACCCATGGGGTTTCCAAAGGGCATTTACCATAAATATTCAGTCTTTACCCACAAATAAGTGAGACATGGGTATGATTAATAGGTTGAAATAAAGATGAACTCCAGTACCATCTTGTAGGTGTGTATCTGCCTCAAAAGGTTAAATATTAAAACGTGAAAGCTGCTTCCTCACTTTGGAATTAAAACGAACTGCATGGACACCCTTGCTTTTATCATCTCCCCCATTTTGGATGCTATAATACTTACAACAATCAGTTTTCACATTAAAAATCTTTTATCTCCCTGTGCTTCCATCCAGTAATATAAGGTCTCTGACTTCAAAGATTTTGTACATCATTTTAATTTCTGTAGCCACAACGCCCAATATAGAGCAAGTGTTCGGTGAATAACTGACCACCTGTTCCTTATCTTACAGATCAGTAGTTTTAAGAGGAAGGGCAATTACAAAGCAAATGAGATAAATGAAGAATTTATGGGGCTGTTAAATATTAGGTGCATACTTTCTGAGCTGGTAGCGCTAGGCTGTACAGAGTCCAGTAGAAACTTCCAGCTTTGAGAAAGCTGTAGAGCTTCCACTGACCCCCTAGCTGTGGGAGTCTGATAAAAATCAGCAGTCCTCCTGGTACAAAAAAAAATATAATTCTTGACTTGTGAGATGTCAAATGTGCCGGGGTCATGGTCTCACACCATCAAGGGATGAAATCGAGAACCAAAGGAAGGAGTGAGGAGAATTTTATTGAAAATGAGAGGAAGAACATAAGCTCCTGGATTTCCAGGAGGGATCCCGAGTAAACAGCCACCGAGGCTCTTTGTCAGGGGTAGTGTGTACAGCACAGTCACAACATGGGTCAAACTACAACCAGCCTATAGAACGACAAGTCCAGTGTATCTACTGAGTTAATCTTGATCCAAAAGGGAAACAAACCACATAGCAAGGGTATTAGAAAACACAAAGGCATTGTGGGGAAGGGATGGCCCAGAGGCTCTCCGGCCACCTGCCTAGGTGTCTGTTGCCACCTGGACTTCCTGGGCCAGGTGGTGCTCACTACAGTCTAATCTCAAATTGCTGTTTATCCCTGAGGGATGACCACAGTCTCGCCACTGTGCTCCATCTTGTGCTTCCAGCTCCCACGCCAATGTGTAGTTTTTGTGCTGACTTCCTTGAGGGCCCAGTCCCTCTCTGACTGTCTGTTAATTTCTGTCTCCTTAGCTGCTTACACTACTTCCACTAGTGATGGTTTCTCATAGAAACTCTTTGAATATAAGGCAGTTTTCTGTTTACCTCCTTTAGGCCTCTGGTTCCGGGAAAAGCCCTTCTCAAAGGTGGATTATTCTGAGACAAAGAATCCGACAGAGGCATCCTGATTACTCAGGAAGAGAAAGCATGAAGGGCAGGCAAGTCCCTCGGATAAGTAGAAAATCTCCATTTTCCCTGGCAACTGCCTTAAAAGTCTGATTTTATGCTAAGGGTGGAAATAGGTACCAGTGGGAAAAATTTCATTCCATTTTGCATTCAAACAAGGAAACGGCCTCAGGTTAGGAAAACTACCCTTTTCATGTTTTTATTTTTATTAAAGTCCATCTCGGAAATCGCCTTGCTATAGTTACCTGACAAGATCCCGGGACATTGATCAGCTTGTTTAATATAAGACTTTAGAACTACCTACACTGCTCTACAACACTGGCAAAATACACTAGCTGGTGTTATGTTGGCTCTGCTTAAATTACACTTAGAGGTAAGACAGTTTATGATTTTAATTAATAAAACAACTCTATTTCATGACACAAATAATAAGTGCAGAGAGGTTTACCCAGAAAGGTAAATGTTTTATTATACAATGATGACATTTCATTATTGTTTATGATATAAAAATTCAAAGAAGGACCTTTGCCAAAGGGGAAAAATCTAATTTTATAAAAACATTTTATTAAGACAGGCTATTATATTTAAAATCTAGACTAGGTGTTCATGCGGGATGAAGTGAAATACAGTCGAACATCACAATTGTGAACTCATTGAAGTCCAGGTAAATTACAAAACAATTTCAATGAAATGTAATTTCTGTGCTCTTGAGTCCTTTTAATAAACAGATAAGATGCTGCCTGGTGAAATTCCTTTATGTGGCGTAGCTACCTCTTTGAAGAGACAGTAAATGCAAATGTTAGTCGAGCCAAGGTCAGCGCATTATGAACTCTGAAATAATGAATTATGACGAAGTCAGCTTTTGCTATGTATTTTCAGCTTCTGAGACATTTATGAGAGGCTTGCATGGGGGAAAAAATCAGTGTGTAGCTCTCCTCCAAGCTACCTCTGCCTGCATTTCAAATTCTCCAGTTCTATTTCTCTGCTAGGTTTAAATTACAATTTAGGGTTTGGTGCATTTTGAGGCTGATAGTAACATATGTATAATAGTTCTAGTTTCCCTACCTATATAACATTTCCATAATATGTAAACATTATATATTAGAACAGCTTAAGTTTTTAATAATATCTTCATTAGTAAACTAGTTCATCTGTGCCCAGTTTGCAGACTTAGATAATAATAAGGGAATAGTTGCATGAACTTCATGAGGACTCTATCATTTGCTTGACCAGTGAGTTGCGCAGAGAATCTCTCCTGGCTTAGAACCTGAAATGCATCCTCTGGATTTCTGTGCAACTTGCACTCTGGGAAGGAAGCTGAATTACCAAGCTTCCCTTCCTTATAATTTCCACTGGAATCTGATCCTGGATAAACCCTCCAGCAAACCATGACAAATCTGGCAAATGTTCACTGTGTCTGCGGAGATAGGCTGCTTCTCTCCAGACAGGCCTCGACAAATAATGGTTCCGTTTCTAAAGTAATGTCTTGCTTTTTACAACCAGTGGGGCTTATGCCATGTTATTAGACGATGGCCCTTTCCTTTTCAGCCCTGCTCTTTGGATGAGAAATCAGAGAGCCAGAAAACTGCAAAAAGCCTGAAAGACATGGAATTTAGATCAAGTTATTTTCAGTCGCAAGATTTCTAGTCACTCTTTTCTTTTGCAGTACAATCCCTGTAAGTGACACAACATTCACTAAACATTAAGAACTAAACCAAAGTACCTCTTATCCACTGAAAACAGCAGGAACAGATGGAGGCTCTGGACTGCATTCTTCCTAGCACAGTCGATGTGAGGGCCATCCAAGCGGGGTTGTGAATGCCCTGATGTGATCAACGTCTCACAGAGAACACGTAGATTTGAATTAAAGGCCATCCTGTGAGTTTATTTTGTTTTGCTATAGTCACTAGGGTTCATTTGCGATATCTCCTAGGCACCAGTTTATGCACAAATACCACAAGGGGAAACCACCATCCTCTAGTGTCTGAGATCGTCAGACAGGAGCTGCTCTCCCAGACGCAGACTTTTCCTCACTGTTTTAGGCTCAATTTCCTAGAAGCAGAGCCTGGCTCAACCATTCAGGGAACAGCTGATTTATTCAGAGCAGTACTGAAACAGAAGCATTGTTCTCCACTAATCTTGCAACTGTAATGATGGGGTTAAGCTTTTCAGGGCACTGTTCTTGGCATTGTTTAGAACCCAAGTGTGAGCTCTACATAAAAGAATGGAAAACAGAAATGTGGGGAGACCTGGTTCCCTGATGTACTTGGAGTTCCTAAACTGCGCTGAAAATCAGCTCTAATTGGAGAAGGTTCCATTATGTAAATTTGTAATGAAATCTTTCTTTTTTTCTGTTTAAGTCCATTTGAACGGGGACATCTGTGAATGGTGATCAGAGCAGTTTTAACTGGTGAATAACAAGCTGGAAAGGACACCAAATCTAATTGCAGTGACTCCCCCCTATATCTAGGTGTGGAGGAGCCACTGAAACTTCTGGGATCCACGACCCACTGCACACTCCCCTCCCTGAAATTGCTGTGTCTTCCGGGTGTTTTGCCACAATAATGCAACAGGTTCCTTTACTGCTTACGGATGGCATGGAATTATGAAAGCCATAGGAGGCAAGCTGGGGAAGCAGCTTAATAATGGAGATAAATAAGCAAGAATATTCTGTAGTGAGTTGCTCTAAATGTGACTTCTGTTCACCATAGCCCCTATTCTTCATTTCTTATATGTGAGTCATTTCCATTTTGGCCGCACAAGTAATGCCGTAGGGTTTTGCATGGTGTCATTCATGTTAAAATTTATATCCTTTAGGTAACAATGGAAGTGAATGTTTTTATATGATATTTTGTATTGGTAATTGTTTTTAAACGAAAGCTAAAAGCGTATGCATGTTTATAACTGCAGAGTTCGTAACACCTAAACTCTGGAAACACTCTAGACACGTCAGTAGACAAAGGGGTAAAGAAAATGGGAAGCAAAAATGTACACACACTTAGGAAAAAATTTAGATAAATATTTAAATCCTAAATTTATTGAGATATCATTAGATTAATGCAAATTTCCTTTGGCCTCTGCAGTTATAGGAGGTAAGCAAAGGGGCAACCATCAGCTTCCAGAAATTTATTAGTACAGTGAACTGCTACTTGGTAACCTTGGTCACTGAGATGGATGCATGTGCATTTGCCATTTCTTCTCTAAAGGCTGGAAGTCCAGTGGGTTTTCTGTGATGTATGACATCCTCTTGGGTCCCTCATAAGGGGGTAACACCATCTATTGAAAAAATCACACCATTTTTCTTTTTGAAGTGTATATACATTTTTTGATATATATATATATATATATATATATATATATTCATAAATAAGAATGAAATAATGTCATTTCTAGGAAAATGACTGAAACTCAATACCATAATCCTCAGAGAAATAAGTCAGATACAAAGTACACATGAATATTTTATATTAGAAAACTAAATAATAAGCAAATAAATGGGTAAAGGAAAGGAGAAATGGTTTTTTAAAAAGGCGGTGGACTTTCCGGAGATAGGGAGATGATGAGGACGGAGGCAGTAAGGGACGGGTGCAAAGAGATCAGAAATGATCAAGATATCTTATAGGCCTGTGGCAGTTCTCCAAGACAAACACAATACTATGTATAACAGTATGCACTAATAAAAAATAATAATGTTTTCAACATGAAGCTGATAAAGTCACAAAAAAGATACACAAATGTACCATCTCTCATGGATGCACACAATTTTGGAAAGAAAAGAATTCAGCAAAGTGCCACCTCAGTAATCCACAGTGAGTGAGAGAGATAAAATGGATCGTGTTTCATGGCAGTTCCCCATGATAGGGCCGTAAGTTCAGTGTTTTCCCTCCAAGGTATCATAATGCATGTTATTATGTTACATGAAATACAATTGTGTCTATATTTTAAGTGAGCGATCAAAAAGTCTTTGGTACTCAGTTATCAGTTACTAGTTATTAATTTCAAAACAGACTTTGTCAAAGAACCTATCAACACATCAGACGGAAAACTTTCACTTACAGACATTATGAGAGAATTTAAAGATCTCCCCCAAGTTTCAAAACCACTTTTTGAACGAAATCAAGTCAGAACCATGTATCACCTCCCTTTCTGAGCCTACACTGAAGACTGACTAATGGGCTAGGCCAAGAAAATTCAAACTTGTTCATGAAACTATCCACACTAATGTTAGTAAATTTCTGTCCAGAAAAATATTATCCCAGCATAATCCTATCACCCTCTCCTGTCCTCCTCTTCTGTTTGTGCTGACCTGAGACTCCCTTCCTGGGAGGAGAAATCTGTTGTGTTCAACATTCTACAGACAGTATTTAGCAAGGTGTGTGGCAAAAGCAAAAGTGTTTGTGAAACAGTTACTGCATGAATAAATGAATCTGGTAACTAGCACATCTCCTAAGAAAGAACTCACAACTAAGTCATTACTGTGTGAGTCTGCTGCTGTTGCCATGCTTATAGAGAAATTTCTGATAGGTTCTGCCCAGGTCTACCTCGTCCACGATAGCAAGTTTCTCCTTCTTCCATTCCTTCTCCTTGTGTCCATCACCATACTAACCTCTGCTGAGGAGACCAAGAGGGCCCAAAGTTGTTCCCTGGGGGCTCCTCCACTGGTTGCCCTCAAAGCCTTTCACTCTGCACGCTGCTTCTCATAATTGGAAATTCTTTCCTTGTCCTCACCCCATTTCAAGGGTGCACTGTCTCTTCTGGCCACCCAATTCCAGACTTTGAGTTTCCAGCACATCTTGCTTCTCTCTTTCCTCCAGGCTCTGAGGAAGGAAAAAAGAAATCACTTCTCCAAGCACAGATCCAAATATTTATCCTATTGTTACATCTTTGAAATTTTTTACTATTATTTTTACTTCAGTGCAGTCCTGCATAGCTAAATACACAAGCAACAAGCAAATGAATACTTTTAGATAACACCCTACCATGCTACCATGTTATTAGCATTTTTATAACTGAGCTTTCTAATTTTCCATTACATGGAATTGTCATAATCTAACCATTTTCCTATTGTTAAGCATCATTTTAAAAGGAGATTTATGTAATCTTGAAATGAGTTTTTTTCTTTCCTTCTTTCTCCTTTTATTTTATTTTTTTTGAGATACGATCTCATCGTGTAGTTCAGGCTGACTTTGAGCTCATTATATAGCCCAGGCTGCCTTTAATATATGCTGTTCCTCTCCCCTCAAATTCCCAAGTGCTGGATGACCGATGTGTACCACCACTGCTAGGAAATGAGTGTTCTTATAACATAGATAATTATCTATCTGAGATATATATTTTAAGTGTGGAAATAATATGCCAAAGGGTTAAACTTTCTTAAAGACAAACTCCACACTGAAGATGTATTGTACAACAGAATATCATCTGATTTGAGAAAGCAAAAGACACAGAGATAATGCAATAAAACCAAGGACTTGTTGAGATTGGTCTGCACATCCTGAG
Organism: Dinomys branickii; assembly: GCA_004027595.1. Taxonomy (NCBI): domain Eukaryota; kingdom Metazoa; phylum Chordata; class Mammalia; order Rodentia; family Dinomyidae; genus Dinomys; species Dinomys branickii. The sequence goes on along the minus strand of PVLD010015953.1, from coordinate 32,381 downwards.
AATGTTCTTTGGGGAAACGTTCTTGTTTGAAGAGCAACAGTCTATGTGATAACCCCTTAAAAATATGGCAGGCCAAATGCCTCAGTGTTTGGGGCAGTGTAATTTGTGCAGGACCACCTGGACAGGTCTCCCTGAAAGAAGTGCATATGGCTCGACCTCTGTGTATTGATATGTACAGAGCTGACCATGATATTTCCTTGTTTTTATTCTAAAGAGAAAAGGCAAAAGCAAATAAACAAATACAAAGACATTCACAACACAAAGATAATAGAGATGATACAGAATTTCAAACAAGGTGATAGGAAATTAACAATGGCTGTTGTATTACATATTGTTGTCTTCTAATTGGTTACTCAGATAACAAGATATAGGCATGAAAGTGTGATAAAAAAATTAAACATTAAATGTTCCTTTCAATAAACCAATAGAAATTGGTAGAGCAATTTTCTTAGCTGTCTTGTGCACATGTATGTAGATAATTTTCCCTTCCTTCTTTCTTTGCTCTTTTCACTCATCTGAGTTGTTCTTTCCTTTTAAAACAGTTTCTTTCCCTTTCATAATGTCTATTGTACCTTTTAGATGTTATTTCCTCTTTCAGGTTCTTAAACTAGGGAAACAATGCAATGTTTACACATGTGAGTCTGATGGATTTCACTTATGAGTATGGTCTCTAATGGCATCCATTTATGTACAAAAGCCTGGAGTTTATCTTGCTTTATAGCTGAGCGATATTCCACTATATTAAAACACCACATCTTTTTCTCCATTCCTCTTTTGATGGGCAGTTGGGTTGTTTCCAACATTTAGCTATTACAAATTTTGCTGCTATAAATATGGGTGCATATATACTGCTGTGGTATGATGTTTGCAGTTCTAGAAAAATACCCAAGAGAGAAAGAGCTGGGTTGAATGGGACCTCTAATCCTAGTTTTTTGAGGATTTTGCAGACCGATTTCCACAGTGGCTGTACCAGTCTATGCTCCCAACAGTGGAGAAGTGTTCCTTTACCCCTCCAGCCCCTCCAGCAGTTGGTACTGGTTGATTTCTTGATGACAGCCATTCTTTCTGGGGTGAGATGAAATCTCAGTGTTGTTTTAACTTACATTTCTGGAATGACTAATGATGTTTAACATTTTGTCATGTATTTATTTGCCATTTATATTTCTTTACCTGAGAAGTGTGTATTCCTCTCAGATGCTCATTTTTGGATTGGGTCTTTGAATTTGGGGGCCTGATTTTTTAAACTCTTTGTATGTTCTGAATCAAGCAGTTGGTTCTTTGAAAGAATAGATAAAACTGATAAATCCTCAGCCAATATTATCAAATAAAGAAAGAAAAAACTCAAATTCATGCAAAAAAAAAAAAAGGATGACATCACTACAGATCCTATAGAAATTCTGAAGATCATCAGTACCTACTTCAAAAATCATTACTCTTGTAGGTTGGCTAGTATATTTCCTTATCCCCTCAGTTCACTTTAAGCAATGCAAATGGGTCTAGCTGAGGTGCTAATATGTAGTCTTTCAAGCAATGTAACAAGTCAGTGGTGCCCTGCCTACAGTCCCCAAGTAGTATGTGTGAGATAGGCCCAGAGACACCATGCTGTGGACTGGGACTGAGCTTTGAGAAAGAAGCCATGGCATCTCAGCATGACCACTACACATCAAAACTGAAGCGTGAACTCCCAAACACTAGGTACTGGCCCAACCTGTGATATGCAGATCACTCTTTCTGCATGTCTCTCACTCTCTGCGTAGTGCAGAGGTGATCTCAGGCCTCCTACCTAGCCTGGCTCACAGCACTCACGTACTTCCTGCCACTCTCACCACCACTCATCCCCGAGCCACTCCCCTCTTCACAAAGTAATAAAACCTGGGTGGTGAGCCATTATTCTGACTGGACTTAGGGTCCTCTTGGCTCCGCATCACTTTAGACATGCTTTTGTGTCTTTCTTTGCACTATGAGTGGCACTGGAAGTGGTAGATTGGAATCAATTTGCTACAGTTCCAATAACCTTCCCCTGGGATTACAAATATAAACTTCATCAGGACATGATGAGGTCCAGGAAGGGCTTCCTATGTAACTGATAAATTAAGTCCAGTATCCTTCTGCATCTCCTTCTCCTGTCCTTTAAGAATACCATTCTGGCAGGGAAACGAGGTAGATTTAGGTGCCTTTTGCTAACAGCACAGTTTTAATAAGGCAAGAATCCCACCTAACAAGCATCCTATTTGCTGTATTTGGGAGAAATACTCAAGTCAGAATGTTTTATTTTTTGCCAGCCCCATTTCAAAAGCGAGCAAGCAGACTGCCTGTTCTTCTTGATGGGCACATAGAAACTTGATGAGTGCAATAACGAGAACACGGTGTGCCCATTTGAGCCCTGGGGAATTATGCAACTGTCTCTCCTCTTTTTTTTTTTTTGGTTTGGGTGAACCAAGTGATGCCTTCTATTACCTCCCACACAAGGCCACCTACTGCAGCCCGTGAGATGTTCCCAATGACACAGACGCTGGTGTTAATGTGCTTAGGTTTACAGTTTAGAAAATGAAGGCAATTTTATTTGATGGCTCCCTTAGGGTTGCCAAAAATACCATCTTTATATGCATGCTTCAAATGATACACCACTGGGTTTAAGAACATTCCTATCCAGGACCAACCACAGAATTAGAGGAGCCTCATGTAAATAAAAATTGGAAACCCACTGCTCAGAAATTACTAAGAATTTCACAATAGCATGAGCATGGTGCTACATTAAACTTGGGGTTCTCCTGGGTATGGAACCTATTCTGACCATAGAAGTCCCCAGCTCAGTAAGATAAAGTACTTTACTGCCTTCACTCATAAAGTCTTTTAGAACAAATGGCCTTTGGGGATAAAGATATTTTAAAAATGCAAATCTGCAGGGCTTGGCTATTTGCATTAAGACTAAATAATGTTATAGATGATATTTTAAACCATACTAATAGGAAATTGTCAAAATGCAAGTATTTTTGACCTTCAAGCACAGCAGTTTCATGCGGTACTAACAAATGTGCAGTAATTATCCCATAAACAAGTTTGTCTTGGGGACTGATGCCCTTTTGAGCTGCCACACCACAAAGGGGAGGAGATGGTGACTGTCCTGGCTGCCACGCTGGGGCTGCTGTTGTGTTTGCTGTTCATGCCCGTCTGGCTTTCACCTCTATGTATGCCTGTGCTCCTCAAAGTAATTCTTCGCACTCCACCAGACACCTGGAGAACTTCACAAAATTAGTTTTTGGCATAATCATACATCAATAGATTAATTTAAAAGTTTTGTTTTGCCTCCCCAGCTTTTGTTGAGAGAGAGAGAGAGAAAATGCGATAGAAAGATAGATAGATAGATAGATAGATAGATAGATACATAGATAGATAGATACACAAATCGATAATTACAACAGTGCAATGTACCGTCAGGGTAGTTTTTGTCTTCTGCTCATTTGTTACAAGGATGTAAGGATTTGTATGTCTCTACTGCCTTTAAAACAAGATTTCTACTGGTTGTATAGTATTTCATCATATGGAATCGCTATAATTTATTTAGTAATTTCCTTACTGTTGGGCATTATTTTTTAAACTATGATCTGTGAATTGGACAGGAGCCTTATTCTATTGGAATTTCTTTTGCGCATCTCGGATTCCTTGTCTGCAATAAATTTTTAGATGCAAAAAGACTGTTTGAAAAAGTTGAACCTTTAGCCAGGCACAGTGGCTCAAGAGCGTAACTCCAGCGCAGCGGAAGACTGGAGCAGAAGAATGGCAGATTGGATCCCAGCCTGGCCACTTAGTGACTGACCTAGACAGCGTCTAAAAAAGCAAATAGGAGCTGAGACGTAGCTCACGGCGGAGGAGGGGAGGCTCTGTGTGACTGAATCCCTGGTACTGCAAAACTAAAGCAAAACAAAGACAAACAACAACAAAAACCTCTTAGAGGGTCACTATTGCTCTCTAGAAAGGTCAAACAGATGGCAGCAATGAATCCCTTTCTCCATTGCCAGGCACACTAACCAGCTTTCAGGTAGCTGATTTCCTGTAGTTTTCACCTTTTTAAACACAGAAGTAGCACTGGAACAAAATGCAATATTGCATGGCAAGGTATGAAAATCCCCCTTCTGTGTCTTACCCACTCCCCACATTCACGCTGGCCATCCCCTGGCACTGGACAACAACAGCGCAGATCACGAATCAGACCACTGCAAGTTCTCGGATGTTTTCTGTATAATTACAATCATAGACATGTCCAGAGATGCATTTTTCATAAAGCTGTGATCTTATCACTCACATTGGATAGTGGTGCTGTTTATTCCTCTTTCATATTATTTCATGTCAGTAAAAATTAGCTGACAGCATTGGTTTTAACGACTGTTCCCATTCTCTAATGTGGATGAACAATCAGTTACATATAAATCGCCTTGCAGACTCTTTTGACGTAGTCACGCATATCCATGTGTGAGAGCTGGCTGTCTGTCATTGTTCTGACCCCTCCGCACAAGGGCAGGGACCCTGCCAAAGGTCTCTGTGCATCTTGTCCCAGCTGAATCTCCAGAAGCAGTATATGCTGCAGGTGCTCAGATGATATTTCCTGAAGGAAGAAATGAAGGTACAGATGACAGAAATTTAGAATTTTTCATTTTTTTTAAAAGAGAGAAAGAAAAAAATAAAAATGATACAGAATTTCAAAACAAGATGATAGGGAATTAACAATGGTTATTATATTGCACATTTTCATCTTCAAAGGAGATTCTCAGACCTTTGAAACCAAACTTTCATGGTCACCGTGAAAAGAGAGGAAAAATAATGTAATAGAACCCTTATTATCAGGACTGATAATTTCCTTGGTTACTTGATCAGGTAAAGTGAAAAATAAATCACATATATATTGAAACAAATTTAAAAATATATACATATGAGATACAAAATGTATCTTATAATAAAAACAATATATAAATAAATAAATAAATATGAAGCCTGTACATGTAAGATAGAAATGATGTTTTAATTAAGGTGCGGTCTGTGCTGCTATAACAAAGACAACACAAAACTGCAGCATGTTAGTGCAAAATTGGTTTCTTACCCAGAAATTTAAAAATTGAGTCTTTGCTTAGATGGTATAGTCCAGCTACAAGTCTGGGCTTTTGTAATAAAAGGGAGAAATAGAGACTAAGTACTCACAGACAACCCACAGTCTCTGGACTAGGCGATCTATTATAATTTTTCAAAAGTTATTTAACATAAATTCACAAGTTCTCCATTTTTGATAGGAGACACAGGCCTTGAATGTGGATCTGCTGATTGGATATCTTTATTTTCTCCCAGAAAAAAATGCAAAGCACAATACAATACAACACAGTGCAGTTCTCTGAAAATGCTACAAGGCCTTCAAAGGTTTTCGGGTAATGTGGGCTCCAGCTCCTAGGATTTTATCATCTTTTCCCTGTCTCAACATTTGTTTCCCTTGCCCTTAATTTGATAACATTTTTTGTCTATCTTTACCATTTTTTCCCAAAAGTACATTAGATTTATGTCTCTGTGGAGAGAATCCTCTTTTCACACTCACAGTTTGTTTACACAATTAAGTTGTGTAATTATAATAACAAAATAAAGTAGCCATTAATAAATTTAATTCGAACACAAAGAAAGTCGCACGTGGTGAGTGCAGAGTTATCAGATGTGTGCAGAGTTAGAGACGAGCTTACCAGCCCGGTGTATTCAGACAGACAAAGAGGCAGTGAGCATGCTACAGAGGGAGGACAGCCCATGCATCCAGCGAGGCGGCTGAATGGAGGGCAGTTAACAGAGCGTGCGTTGTGCCTCCAAATGAAAATAATTCTGCTCCAACCTGAAAGCTGTGATATTCTCCAACCAGAGAGCAATCATCCCAGAGCACGCATGGTATGGGCAGTGCACATTTGCCATTTCCTCCTCTGAACTCCCTTCTCAATTGCATTGCATAATATAAATATCAGAATCCCTGAGAATTAAAATCTCAGAAATCTCTTTTTCTTATAGTACTGCCCCTAAGTCACAAATCGGCCACTTCACCCAGGGCTCACCCAGAAAGACAGAGAGGGCTTTCCACATAGGAGGAGGAGTGGCCAGGTGGAAATCACCAGCCTATTCTATGTGTGTTCCCAACCCCAAGCTTCCCTAAAAGATTTCCAAACACAGTTTTCCCTGCCAATGAGTTTTTGCTGTACATACTGACCTCAGAGCTTTACCTGCAATAGAATAAAAATCTACTTATGTGACTTTTGCATAGAAAAAAAAATGACAGCTCTTTGCAACTGAGCTCTTACTGTATGTATAAAATGCTAGAAAAATTCCTAAATAGCACTCAGCTTTGGACATAGTCTAGCATTTCCAGAAATGTATTAGACTCCCTTCACCTTATCTGATCAATAAATTGTCATCTCATCTTCCCCAACCACTACTGAAAAATAGGACACTGTTTGCACAGTGCTGTTTTAAGAGGATTTATTACTAAATAATTGAGCAGTATTGATCTTAAAATTGAATTACTAGACCCAGCACATTTCTTTTATGTTAACAAAGAGTGACTGATTCCTATCAAAAACCAGCCCACTGATACATCAAATGCTTTGGGATTCCTGGATTCATTGAACAATAAGCTATAAACATGTATGTCTTTCTCTAGTTTTGATTTTATGTGAGACAGTTACTAACTTCAGGCAAATGAGTGTTTTATTGCTGTCTAGTGATAATAGAGAGCATCTCTTCTTTGAGAAATGCAAGTGTTATTTTTCCTAATGGATTTATGTCTTTAAAAATTTCTGCAACATTATACTCCTGTTTACAAATATAGTAATTGCTGCTGAACCTGAAATACGGTGGTATTCTTCTATTTTCTCCGGGTGGAGAAGTGTGTTTATGCAATCATCAAATATTCATGGAGAACCTACTCTGTGCCAAGAGCATCTTGGAAGACCAGCACACAAAGTAGACTGAGCCTATGTCTTTTTGGACTATACCTCCAGACAGAAAAACACATATAACTACAGGCAATTTAACACAAAGATGTAAGGATGCACATTTGGGACACCTAAATACAATTCATTTATATGTATTTAGAAGGTCCAGGGAGATGCTCTTTGACTTTCTTTCTCTCAACAGTCCCATAAAAATTGTGACTATCATTTTAAAAATGGAATACATTTTTTTCATACCAGGAATTGAACTCAGACCCTTGCCAGAATACATTTTTAAACTACCTTCAAGATGGTGTGTTAAACTTTTCCTGAAAGACATTCATGGATTGTCTCAAGCGTAAGAGTAAGGAAGTATTTCAACTTTGACCCACAGTGGGGAACAGCTGACCATAATGACTCATGGGTCAAATCCTACTGCCACCAGCTTTTGTATGAGCAAACATCTTAGAATGTATTTTACAGATTTGTAGGGGCTTTTTTAGTGGTTGGAGAAACAATCAAAATTTGTAAACATGAAAATGGCATGACAGCATCATACTCAATGGACAAATCTGAAAGCTTTCACTTTAAAGTCAGGAACAAGACAAGGATGTCCACTGTGACCAATTCTATGCACCATAGTTCTGGAGACATTAGCTAGAGCAATTAGACAAGACAGAGAAATAAAAGAAATAAGGGTAGGAAAGGAAAAAGTGAAATAATCATTTTTCACAGATGGCATGATACTCTACACAGAAGACCCCAAAAACTCCACCAAAAGACTCCTAGAATTAATAAGAAAATTAAGTAGCATATCTGGACACAAAGTCAACATTCAAAAATCAATAGCATTCTATATGCAGGCAATAAACACACTGAGAGAGAAATTAAGGAAACCATCCCTTTCACAATAGCGTCCAAAATACTGAAATACTTAGGAATAAATCTAACAAAAGCAGGACAAGATCTAATCAGTGAAAACTACAGTTCTCTGAAAAAACAGATTGAAGAGGATTTCAGAAAATGGAAAGATACCACTTGCTCATGGAAAAGAAGAACCAACTTTGTGAAAATGGCCATACTCCCAAAATTGTTGTACAAATTCAATGCAATCTCAATTGAAATACCATTAGTATATCTCACAGATCTTGAGGAAATATTCCTAAAATTCATCTGGAACCAGAAGAGACACAAAGTAGCAAAAGTAATCCTGGGCAGCAAAGGCGAGGCAGGTGGAATCACAATCCCTGAATTGAAATTATATTATAAAGCTACTGTTGTAAAATCAGCATGGTATTGGCAAAAAGAAAAGGCCTGAAGATCAATGCAACAGATTGGAAGAGGCTGTCACAACCACAAACACACTCAGCTACCTTATCACTGACAAAGGGGCCAATCATGCTCACTAGAAGAAAGACAGCCTCTTCAATAAACGGTGCTGGAAAAACTGCCTTGCTACATGCCAAAGACTGAAATGTGTCTATCATCATGCACCAAAGTAAGGTCAAAATGGATTAAAGATCTAAATATTAAAATAGAAACACTAAATCTACTGTAAGAGAAACTAGGTAAAAATCTTGAAGACATAGGAGCAGTCAGAGAGGTTCATGAATAAACACTAAACTGCATGGGAAATTCTTCAAAGAATCAACACCTGGGATCTCATCTTATTGAAAAGTTTTCACTCATCTAAAGAAATCATTAACAGAGTAAAAAGAAAGCCCATGAACTGGAAACAATTTTAGCCAACTGCCCCTCAGACAAAGGACTTCTATCTAGAACATACAAAGAATATTAAAAATCAGGGCCCCCAAATTTAAAGACTCAATATAAAAATGGGTATCTGAGATGAATACACACTTCTCAGATAAAGAACTACAAATGGTAAATAAATACATGAAAAAATGTTCAACATCATTAGTCATTCAAGAAATGCAAATAAAAACAACACAGAGATTTCATCTCATCCCAGAAGGAATGGCTGTCATCAAGAAATCAACCCATAACAAATGCTGTGGGGGAAAGGGAACTCTTCTCTACTGTTCTGGGAGTTTAGACTGGTGCAACCACTGTGGAAATCAGTCTGGAGATTGATTTTTCCTCAGCAAACTAGCATTAGAAATCCCATTCAACCCAGCTATTTCCCTTTTGAGTATTTTCCCAGAAGAACTAAAACCATCATATCACAGTAAAATATATGCACCCACATTGATAGCAGAGCAATTTGTAATAGCTAAATCTTGGAAACAACCCAAAGGCCCATCAACTGAGGAATGGATAAAAAATGTGATATTTTTGTATAATGGAATATTACTCAGCAATAAAGAAAGATAAACTAGAGCCTTTTATAGGTAAATGGATGCCACTAGAGACATACTCATAAGTGAGATAAATAAGTCTCACACGTAAACATCATATTGTCTCCCTAGTATAAGAACCTACAAGAGTAAATAAAATCTAAAAGGTAGAATAGATATTGTGAAAGGGAAAGAAACTGCTCAAAAAGAAAGAGTGACTGGGATGGGATGAGGGAAACGAGAAAAGAGAAAGAAGGGAGAAAATATATAGAGAGAGAAGATAGCTAGGATAATTGTACTACTAATTTCTATTGCTTTATTGAAAGGAACAGTTGATATTTAATCATTTGATCATTCTTACATGCCTATATTTGTTTATCTGAGTAACCAATTTGAAGATAACTGTATGTAATATAACAATCATTGTTAAGTCCTTATCACCTTGTTTGAAATTCTGTAGATTTTATCGTTTTTATGTTGTTTCATTTATGTCTGTGTGTTTGTTAATATATTTTGCTTATTTTCTTTAAAATAAAAAATGAAAAGAAGACAGTATATATGTACATACAAGGATAGCTGAGATAAGTGTATTGCTGATGACTATTGATTTATTGAAAGGAACAGTTAATGCTTAATTTCTTTTCTCTTGACCAATTTTATATACTTAGATCTGGTAATCAGAACAACTAATTTGAAGACAATAATGTGCAATATAACAACCATTGCTGAATTCCTACCACCTTGTTTAATGAAGCTTTGCATCATTTCTAATGTTTTTTATTAACTGTTATTATCTTTAATTATTGGCCAGTCTTGCATTCTGAAATCTGGTAATCTGAGCAACTTCACTGAAGATAACCTTATGTAATATAACAACAATTGTTAGTTCCTATTGTCTTGTTTTGAAATCCTGTATTGTTTTTCTTGCTTTTAAATTGTTTTTTGTCTTCATTGTTGTTCTTATTTTTTTCTCTCTAAAATAAAAAAGGAAAATTAAATGGCATGAAATGCTCATACAATGCCTTATATGAAGACCTATTGGGACACTCCCCTTCCTGTTCATTTGTAGTGTTTATTATCATTTATTCTTCACACTGCAGTGGCAGAGTTGAGGGATTAAAATAAAGACCATGGTCTACAGGTCTAAAATATTTTTGTGTGGCATTTTTTAGACAGGTTCTTGCTATGTAGTCCGGGCTGGCTTTAAACTCATTATATAGCCCAGGCTATCCTCAAACTCACAGCAATCCTCCTGTTCAGCCTTGTGAGTGTCGGGATTACAGGCGTGCATCACCACAACTGGCTAAAATATTTATGACCTAACCCTGTACTCAAAAGTTTTCCAGCTCTGGCTGACGGCATGTATTATCTTTCGAGAGTATAATAAAAAAGAATGAATGTACGTGGAATCCCAACACTCTAGTGCTGTGTCCCTACCAAACATCAAGTCTCAGGCTCCACATTTTGTCCTTCTCTATGTACCACATTCCCCTTAGTAGTCCGCAGAAAGATGGAATTCTGTAATGCCCCTGTCCTGGCTGCCTTGATTCATACTTAGCATAGATAGTTCCAGAGCTTCCTTGGAATTTGAGAAACAGAAGCTCCCTGATTTCCTTCTTCTGTTCTCCAACACTTAAGCAGACCTCACCCAACTGGAGCACTGGTCGATCTACTGAACATGCTGTAAAGACTAAGCAAATAGATGAGGCTGAGAATTTGGATCTAAAATACCTCCAAAAGCTCCTGGGGTTGAAGAGTTGGTCCTCAATCCAGCAACGTTCAGAGATGGAGCTCTGTGGAAGTGATGGAATCCTGAGGGCACTAACCTCATTAATGTGTTAATCCAGTAGTGAGTTTGTAGCTTAGTGATCTATTAGAAGGTAGATTAAAGGGAGTGGGCCATGGAGGTGTGACCTTGATGAATATATCTTGTCCATGGCCCCTTCCTCTCTCACTGCTTCCTGGCTCCCAGGTAAGCAGCTTCCTTTTTCCACTCCTTTTGCCAGAGCGTTTCTGTAAACCATAAGCAAAGGACCCAGCCGCCCATGACTGAAACCTTTAAAACCATAATGCAAAATAAATTGTTCCTTTTTTGTTTTTCTCAGGTATGTAGTCACAACAATGGAAAGCTGATCAATACACTGGACCTTTCTCAGGGCAGGGACTGACATGAGGTGAGGAGGGCAGTGGCCTGAGGCACAAGATGTAAAGGTAGAGAATGGACCACCGAAGCACTCACCAACATCCATCAACCACATTGCAATGTGTTATGGTTGATATATTGGGTCAATGGTTTGGCTGAGTGACTTAGCAGTTCTGCATCCTGGAGCAAAAAGGACATGTCCTTACTCTTCTGGGATGTAGTTCATTGTGTCAATTTGAGAAGTTCAGAAGGTTAATTATGTGATTCAGCAGGAAGCCAGGGCGCTTACTTTGTATTCATCCTGAGCCTGTGCAAGAGGACGGAATGGAGATGAGTGCTACACGCCCCCCGGGTAGGGGTAGCTTCCTTACAGTGTAAGAGAGGGAAAGAGGATCGCTCTCTGCCATTCATCCTTTTTGCTCTTGTTGCTTTGCTGTTCCACTGCCATGAACAGTTGCCTTCGGCCATGTGCCACCTTACCTTGAAGCCAGCCATGTAGGGATTGAAGCCTCTACAGACTGTGAACTAAATAAACCTCTCCTTCCTTAATTTTAGGCATTGGGTATTTTGTCTCAGCAACAAGAGAAAAGTAACTGAGACACGTTGCCATTTTTTCATAGACAAAGACTAGAATAAAAATGTGTCACTTTTTTTTCAAAAAGACAAGATGAGTAATCCTAACTTTCTCTCTTGTTTCATATTTCAATATGACTAACCATGGCACTATTACTGGCCTAGTCTTTATAATTGTGCTATTTTGTTCAACATGGAATTTTTTGCATTAATTTGATCTTTAAAATATTACATTAAAAGATCAATCTGGATTATTGAGAATATTAGTCTTTCTTTTGTCACTATTAAAAAAACTATCAATAAACCAATAGATATTAGTAGTACAATTATCCTAGCTATCTGCTGCATGCATATACATATTTTTTCCCTCTTCCTTATTTTTCCTCTCCCTTCCTTCATCCCAGTTGCTCCTTTTCCTATTTGAGTGATTTATTTTCCCTTTCACAATATCTACTGTACCTTTCAGATTTTGTTTACTCTTATTGCTGATGTCTGCAGTAGATTGAGAGGAACAGTCAATGCTTAAAATTTCCTTTTTTCTTGACCAATTTTGCGTGCTTGACTTTGTAATCAGAATGACTGATCTGAAAACAACAATATGCGGTATAAGAACCATTGTTAAACTGCTACCATCTTGTATGGTGAAGCTCTGCATTATTTTCAATGCTTTTTTTTACTACTTGTTACTGTCTTTGTTTGATCAATCTTACATTCTTACGTCTGGAGGGCTGAGCAACTTCATTGAAGATAACAGTATATAATGTAGTAAACATTGTAAATACTTATCATTTTGTTTTGAGGTCATATATCCTCTTTGTTGTTTTGATTTTGTCCTCATCGTCTTGTTAATTTTCTTAACTTTAAAAAAAAAACCCTAAAGCCAAGTATGGTGGGACACTCCTATAGTCCCGGCACTCTAAGATACTGAAGCAAGAGCATAACGAAGTTGAGCCAGGCCTGGGCAATTTAGTAACTTAAAAAGACCCTGTCCAACAACAAAAAATATAACAGACCTAGAATGTTACTCCATGTGAAGGCCCTGGGTTCAATCCATAATACCAAAAATAATAATGAACTGAGATGATTAGCTTATGAAGAAAATATCTGATGGCTGTTGGCTTTGGAGAGTGAAGTCCAAGACCAGGTGGCCCCACCACTTGGACCTCTGATGGGGGTGCTGATAACAGTGGCAGCAACGGCCAACGGAGCAAAACTATTTAGGACCCAGGATGCAGAAGGAAGAAAAGTCAACCGTCTTCTCTGAAGACATGCCCCTGACGACTTCAGGATGTTCTCCTAGGCCACCTCAAGGGTCTCCTGCCTCCCAATAATGTTACCCTGAGGATCAAGCCTATAATACAAGGGGATCACCTGTCCAAACCAGAGCACTGAGTTCTTTAGTGTCCCCATAACATATTTTTTGCCCACGTGAGTTCACCAGTCTTGTCCCTCAGCCTTGGCCCACTGTTACTGATCCATGTCTGGTGTTCCCACAAGAATGTATGGATTTGGATGGGGAGTAAGTACAGAGAGTAGGAGCACACAGCATTTGCAGAACAGACTGAAACTCTACCAATTTAGAGGAAACTGAAGCCCCCAATACTTGACAATTTTTATAACAGAAAAGCAAAGTCCTCCCAGGGTTAAAAATCCTTATATTTGATGTGAATGGAAGATTCAAGTCTTCATCCATTACATTATAATAGGTACCCCAAGTGCACCTCTCTCAAGATTATGGACAAGGTAAAATTACTGTACTATAAAACTGTCACAACAGGGTCACTCCTGGAATGTGTAGTGGAGCTGCTACAGAGCCACACATGACAGCCTGAGAAAATGCTCCACAGTATTTGTGGGAGGCCAGGCACTGCCAGATTCAATGTGATTTAGAAATTCATTATAGACCCAAATCTCTAAAATGCTGAAGGCAGCATTTTCTGTATCAAGTCCCAGCAGTAGAAACGGTGAATCTGAAGAAACGTCTGGGAATGAAACGACCTTGTTCAATTAACTGAATATTGATCAAATTCCCACCATGTTCTGAGAGCTGAAGATCCAAATGCTAAGTCAAATACTGTTGTGCTCCTACCTTTCTGGAGACCATTCAAACACTATAATGTGTGTACTTAATCACAACTCACAAGGACTATATACAAAGGTAATATTATCTCCATTTGACATATGAAAGAACAAAGGCACTGAGATGTCAGATACCCCCAAGGTCACAGGTCACAAAGCTGACGAGTGTGTCTGTGTGTCCTTGAAGCATGTTTCTAAGCCAAGATAAACAACACTTTGCAGAGTTATTTCAGTTTGCGTGGTCTCCTGATTTCCTGCAGGATAGCACAAAAGTCATTTTACCTATTTATTGGAAGAATATCCTTGCTGTTAAATACATGGTCCTTCAGCTACATGCAGCAGTCCAGAATAACATCTTGAATCTAGAAGGACCACTAAAGTGTTTCATTCCATCTCACTCCATCATTTCACAGGTGAAAAGTCTGGGGCACCAAGAGGTTACAGCTTGGTACGGTCATAGATAATCATCAATCTTCTACCTGCCTGAAAAACAAAGATCCAGCAGCCAAGAGTATTTTTTTTAATTAATTAGAAAACAAAAAAGACTGTGGAAGGAAAAATTGATCATTAAGAAAGAAACTTGTTTATTACCAGGAGCCAAAACTTTGGAAGAATGATTAAAGTCTTCTGCCTAGGTAAAGCAGAATTGTGCCCTAGATATTTGTATGCAGCTGTGCATGTATTTCAGGTTAACATTTGCCCTCAAATCTTCCTCCAGTTTCCTGTGACAGCAAAGCAACCAAATGCACAGCTGAATAAGTCTACTTGAAAGTTCCTTTTAGGAAGATAATACCCTGCCAGTTAGAAGTCAGTTTCTTCACCTTGTTTGCTATTATTTAGACCTTCCTGTAAATTTACTACTTTTACACATTTTACAATAATGAGACTAAGTCATTTTAGCAAAAGAAGATTGATTTTACCTTTTACCTTTTCTTCCTTAAATTTTTTCTCAGTAAATTTCATGTGGACAAAATCACACTTTCAAAGTCCAAATGGGCACTAGCAAAAGCACAGGTAACTATGTTAATGTGCCCACATGTAAGGGGGCTTTCATCTCCACCTGTGTCAGTTACTGAGGGCAAAAGCATCATTTTGTTATAGCCTAAATCTTTGGAAGGAGGCATGCAAATGATAACAAACACGTGCTGACCAGGATGGACTTTGGTCCAAAAATCAGAGAACGGATACTCTGCTCATGTTCCTCCTTGCAATGGCTGTCAATCAGGGCAACGCCATCTTCTAGGGAGCATGTTGGAAATCTGGAGGAGCATTTTATTGTCACATAATTTAGGGATGCTAAAAGCATTTCATGGGTCAAAAGCGCTAAATATTCCTGGAAATATTGGCAGATCCTGGCCTAACATCGGGTTGTTCCACACTGCACATCGAATCCATTTAGCATAAGGACAACGGATTTTTAAATAATTTGAATATAGTCATATACCTCATAACGATATTATAGTCAATGACATATACAGTGCTTGCATACAGGGTGGTGGTCCTAGAAGGTTGTAACAGCACTGACAAATTCCTTTCACTTACAGAGTCGTAGCCCTGTGAACGTGGCACACGGTATCACTCAAGTGTTTGTGGTGAAGAGAATATAAACAACTTCACTGCATTGCATTCTTATGAAAGTATAGAAATATAATTATGTGAGCCCATAATATTAATAAGTGACTCTATTATTTATGTATGTATTTACTATGCTATACTTTTACACTGGAGTATATACTCTTGCTTATTTTTTAAAAAGCTTCTTTCTCTCTAAAACAGTATGCTGGTTTTTTTGTTGTTTCTTGAGTTTGGGTTTTTTTTTTTTTTCTTTTGAGACAGGGTCTCCATTCAGGCTGGCTTGAACTCACTATGTAGCCCAGGCTAGCCTCCAACTCATTGCAATCCTCCTGCCTCGGCCTCCTAAGTGCTGGGATTACAGGCTTGAGCCAGAGCACCTGGCCAGTGTGCTGTTATGCCAGCAGCTAGCTTCACTTACCGTATCTCCTGATTGCATCAAGAAGCCACGTTGAGTGTTTGGCCTAAAATACTTAGTTTTGTGTCTGTATAGTCTATGTCTTCATAATAACCGAATTGCCAATAACATTTCACAGAACTATGAATAGCTATAATAGTAAATATTCCAGAGATTTCATTGTCACATAAACCAAGAGGAGCTTTTTCCTTTATTTTCTTAAGAGTTTATTCATTTGGGTAGGAATATTTGTAAAATTTTGCTACTCACTATTTTTTAAAAACATATGTTAAAATGGCCAATACCACTTGGAATACTGAAGTGGCACAGAACTCAGCTGATACAGACTACATTTGTAAGGGACATAAATACCCTAATTTTATGTAGATATATAGAGACAATCACAGACATGCCCTAGAATTTATAGACACACACACACATACATATACAAACACACACACATATACAAACACACACATCCACACACCTCTGAGCTGTGATCAGCAAATACAGTGAATATTAAATTTTTCTTATTTTTTAGTCCACAATTACAGTATGTAATGTTTCCCTTCCTCGTGTGGAGCTGGTACACATCTACAACACAGCTTTGTGCCTTTTTCCATTCTTTTAACCTCCCCGTCCCCCACCTCTTGATGCCCTTCCCATTTGAGAAATATCTATGTCCCTGTTTCCTATTATCCACTATTATTTTGCTCTTTACTTATAATTTGGCTTTCTCACATTAAAGAATCCATGCCATATTTAAGCTTGTGCATTGGATTTATTTCACTTGACATCATAGTCTCAAGGTACACCCATTTTCTTTACAAATGACTCCGTTTCGTCTTTCTGTATGACAGACTAGTACTTAATACATTTTCTTTAACTATCTATCGATGGACATATAGACTCTTTCTAAGATTTACCTGGCCTGAATTGTGCTGCTGTAAAAATGGGCAGGCATTATTACTGTAATACAGTACGTTCGATTCTTTGGGGAAGACACCTAGAGGAGGAAGAGCTGGGTTGAATGGAAGGTCTACTTTTAGTGTTCTGAGGAATCTCTTTACTGAATGTTAAATTTTAGAAAACATATTATAGTGAAGAACACATTGCCATTAACCCTCCTCAGAATCCTCCCCTCGCTTCAAACACACTCCATCATCCCTGCCACTTTCTATAGGCTTTCTGGGAGTGCTCTTTTGAATTTTTTTTTTTTTACTGGGAATCGAACTCAGGATCTTGTGCTTGCTGGGCAGGCGCTGTGCCACTGAGTGTATCCCTGGTCTTGAAGTGCTCTTTTGAGGGTATGTTTAGTTGCATTATTGTGATTGCCTCAGAGTCTTGAATTAAATCAAAATACTTACCTTTGGTTGTCATTTTGACTTTGGGAAGGAACAGTGAATGAGGTGGGCAAAGACCCACCATAATGTTCCTATGCTTTGGGTGAAACTCCACACCCTATATTTTTTATCACATCTAATAAAGACCCTCACAAAGAGGACTCCCAAACTGCTTCAGAAAATACCAGGAGTGGTGGGATAATCCACTTGAAGCAAGAGAGAGTATTTTGAGGAGAATTAATGACCATGCATTTTTATTCTATTAGTTTTTAACTTAAATACCACATATTTTGGTTACCTCTGTATATGTACACACATACATGTACACATTATTTTACTCTACATTATTTATTGTACTGAGAAACCATCAAACCACTTTTGTGCATTGAAGTTATATTTATAAATAAGCTGTACTACTTAAATTTCATTTTATGGCAAGGGTACATAATAAAAATATGTAATAAATCAAGGGAGTTGGTTCTAATAAAATGCAGGACGGGTTTTTAGAAAGACAGACATTCCAACTCGCCTATGGTATGCTGACTACAGAACTAGACAAGAATCCTAATATAGTAGACTTGGAAAAAAATCTAAGCAATGATCAAATACAATGTCCTTTTTAGGAATGAAAGTGAGACCCAGAGAGATGCATAACTAAGAAGGACTTCATTGGGGCCAGTAGCTATGGACAGAATGGCCTCCAATACCAAAAGAACGGTTTAGAGAAAAGAAAGATGGTAATTTTCCTGCACGTTTGTGAGTCATGAGAAAAACCATTGAGTAGGAAGTTGAAGAAGTGTAATTGTGATTCAAGGAACTACAGTAAGATGAACCATCATTTCTTCATTCAATATCTTCCACCAGAGTCACTACTGAAATGCTACCCATCTGTGAGAAAGCAATCCATAAACTAGTTCAGGTAGAGAGTGAGATTCAGAGGAAAGCCACTTCATAACAAAAGTTAAACTATGTAACATAAGATGACATGTTTAATAGGAGCAAAGAGGGGAAGGAAGAGATGGACCAGAAAGTACGTGGCTGCCTCAATAAGGGGAGGTGTACTGTAGGTTGTTTTCCTTGGGGACAGATGAACCAAACTCCATTTTACGCACTTGAGAGTTCAACCTTCAGATAATATGAATTTATTTGCGTCACTGTAACATAAGTTCCCCATCACTATAGGCCCTCAAATCTCCTATAAGACTTCTGTGTATCAGAAATATTTATGCAAGTTGGGCTTTTTGATGAAAGTAGGAAGCAGGACTGCGTTTATCATCTGGGTTAATATGATCTGTGATAGAATCATCTTAGTGTTAGGGGTGCCTGTTAGATTGCTCCCAACCAAGCCCAATCACTATTCTTTAAAAACTCAAAGGTATCTAATGCCATGGTTTGGAGCAGCAACCTCCAAAGATTCACATGCTAAAGAGTTAGTCCCCAGGTGGTGCTACAGGAAGGTAGTGGAATCTTCAGGTAGGAGGTCTGCACGTTGTTAGGATGTGAGCTTCTGTTTTCTTTTTTCTCTGTTCCCCTTATGATTACATGGGTAATTTCCTGCACCTCATCCTCCCAAATACTGCTGTCCAGTACACCCTCCAGGTGCTCAAAGAAAGGGGTCCACCCAGTCTAGATCCTCTAGAAGTACAGAATAAAATAAACAATTTCTCTTTCTAAATTAGCTACCTCCTACACTTTGTTATAGTGATGGAAAAAAAACTAACACACCTAGGTGAGAAATTGAATATCTGAAAGACTTGGACAAAGTATTCAATCTATTCATGTAGTTTGAATCATCCACAGTTGCACGCATTCAATCACATTTATTGAAACACTGCAATAGCTTTCACTCTTAAAAGAACAAGGGTTCAAGAGTGGCAACCTGGCCTTTGGTACAAACTGAACTAAAACTCCCCAGTCATCAAGGGTGTTGGTCACTCTTCTAGGTTGTCAATGTTTGTTTCTGGATGTCCCCACAAAGCCTCATGCAGTCATGGGGCGGGCTTATGATTAATTTGTGTTTAGAGTTTATGATTGATTCATGTGTGTGAGTGCTACTCACCCTGCGGCGGGTAGTTTGCATACAATACAAGGGAGGGAAAGGGCTGTTTGGCCCCACTTCTCCCCTTGTGCTCTTGTTGTTTTTGCTGTTTTCAGCTACCCTGAACTGCTGCTCTCTACCATGTGCCACTCTGCCTCGGAGCCAGCCAGGTATGGACTGAAACCTCCACAAACTGTGAGCTAAATAAACCTTTCCTTCCTTAATTCTTGGCATCAGGTATTTTGTCTCAGCAATAAGAGAAAAGTAACCCAGATATAGGCAGAACTCGTAAATTATTTCCTATTTTTCTTAATGTACCCAGGTCATAACACAAAACCAAGAGCACAATAGGCACTTGCTAAAAATTTGATTAATTAATTAAATAATGACAGACTTTGCAAAACTGAAAGGATTCAAGAGGAAGAAAAGCACTTGACAGTGAATTTGTAGAACTCACTTAAGCATTAGGGAATTAGATGGATACAAAGGAAGGGAACACTAGGAAATATGATTCTTATGGTCACTTCTTACTGTCAAGTAACCCCTGGTAAATGTCACACATTAACTTTCAGAATGCATCAGGAAGAAAGCTCCTGCTATAGACTGAAAGGACCATGAAGGTAATTCCCAATATTATTATTTCATAGTGCATAGTTAATCCTGGGACTGCTCCCCACAAATGTCCTGTTTTGTAACCCAGCATTCTTTCTAATTGCTCACTTTGATGAGTCTCTGGTTGATTGAAAATTAATAATTAATGCTGAAGTGGTAGTATTACATGAAGTAATAACAATAGATCCAAATATTAACTTGCTTCTATCTACATGACTTTTTCAGAACATAATTTGGAATTATAAGGAAGTCTACATCTGTCAGTAGCAGTGAGGACAGAAATAAGCAATGTCCAAAATGGCCTGCTTTGTCCTTCAAAAAGTCAGGAAATAAATTATGCTGAACGAATTAGCCAAGACAGGAAAGAAGCCATGAGAACCGCGTGAAGAATAAAGCAATAGCTTTTTGAGAGGAATCTCACTCGTATATCACAGGAATAATAACAGGCCAATGTGCCTGGAGCGGAAGGAAGGAGTAGAAAAACAAGAGACAAAAAGCTAGAGAGAGGAAACACCAGGGAATGGGCTCTGAAGAGCGATTCCCGAGGATCTTGGCTTTTTGTCTGAGATGAGAAGCAATGCCTGAGACTATTTCATACATAGTCAGGAAAGCAAAGACAACTTTGAATGAGAGATTACAAGAGGAGACAGACACAAAATGGAATGGAGGAAAATCAAGCAAACGCTGCCTTGACAGCTTCATTACTGCTTTTCCGCTTTCCTCATTTTGCATACTTGTCCCTAGATAAAGTTCAACACCGAAGTTTTCCAGTGAGTTTAGTCATTTCCTTTTCTTGCTCTATTACAGTCAGGTTAATTTAGGTGTTTAAAGGATAAAGCTGATAAAAACAGAGACAGAGTATAGAGCATTTTAATATGAAAATGAGGTCCTGTTTTTGGATTCATTCATTTGGGGTAATCTTGATTATGGTTCTTTGTGATACATTAAATACCTGTGAAGGGGAAAAACATATCTATGAAACAGTTTGGGGAAAGGTACTTCACCAAATTATTATTTCTACACGTGGTCAATATGTGAAATATTTGAAATCCTCACCTTCAGCCATCAATTATTTAACCTTTCACAGAAAGTTTCTTGTAAAAAGGAGTAATTATACATAATCAGATTTAATTATGTTAAGTAGAAACAGATGCAGTATCGATGCCAATTATGCTAGCAAGTTGTTTGCCTCGTCTTTCTGAGTGTGTCAGCAGGAACTGCTCTAGCAGAGGAGGAGAACCTCATCCGCAGCCATTTCCCAGATAAAATCAAGACAAGCTGGTCTTCTAAGTCAAAGATAAGTACGGCAAAGAATTGTTCCTAAATCTCCATCAGCTGTTTCCTTCCAGACTGGAGAACAATCAGGGAATTGTTCCTCACAATCTCACAGCCAAATCCTAGTGCTCAGAATTCTCTCTTAGAGATTTATGAATCGAGTGATATTTTGCCTCATATAACAGCAAATAGAATAAGAATCATGTCAAAGCATGTTTGGCTTGAAATCTTTCATCTTAAAGTCTTTCTGAAGAGTCCAACATGGCTGATCCCTGAGCCAAGATCGGCATCCAAGCAATATGTATTAAGCTGCTCAGTGGACCAGGTGCAGCTCCAACCTGAGGTTACAAAATGTAGATTAAGTGCTATGGTTTGTGTCTGGATGTCCCCACAAACTCTCATGCAGTCACGGAGCAGGCTTCTAGAGTTTATGATTGATCCATGGTCTAATGCTGGGACTGTGGGTGTGACTGCTATGTGGGTAGTTTGCATACAATATAAGGGAAGGCAGGAGCCTGCTCTCTGCCTCTCCCTGCCTTTTTCTATTGTTTCTTTTGCTGTCCTCCACTGCCATGAACTGTCGCCCTCTGCCATGTGCCACTCTGCCTTGGAGCCAGATGAATGTGGACTGAAAGCTCCACAAACTGTGAGCTAAATAACCCTTTCCTTCCTTAATTTTGGGTGTCAGGTATTTTGTCTCACCAATGAGAGAAAAGTAACCAAGATATTAAGGCTGAGAGAACACGGAGGTATTAAACCTATCTTCATGATGTTTACATTTATGATATATTTTATCCTGGAGATCTTAGGCTTCTGCATTCACAATGATGAGGAGTCCTGTTCTGCTGCAATATAACCCAGTGAAAAGCATCACTCCTAACTATTAATATTATTACTGAATATCACGTACCTCTCTTAATAATAAAAATGGATTGCTGGCAGTAGGATTCTAAGCACTAAATCCATAATATTTCATTCTCATATCACTTCATTTTATAGGTGGAGAAATGTAGGATCGGCAAGATTAAATACACTCTTTACACTTCCACCAAAAATAACTGAGAGGGCACATGGCAGCTGGATGGGGTAAGCTAACAAAGGTGAGATCCTCCTCTAGATCTGTCTGACCCCAGAGCTGTGACCCTACTACATGGCTACTCTTCAGGCATGTACATGTACGTTCACATATGTGTCACTGTAACTCATACCATATAGGGAACTTTCATGATCACAACAGAAATGTCCCCACTTCCAAGTGGTGAAAGAAGAACGTTGGTTAGACAGTCTTGCACTGTTTTTGCATAGTCATAAATCAGAAGGGAGTAACCCTTTCAGAGTCCTTACCGTAGAACAGGTATCGATATATATAATTTTTCTATCGTCGCATTGATGAGTTTCATTGTAAGTCCCATTTAGTAATGAAGAAGCTGAGTCCATGGAGAGTCTGAGGAGGTTAAATAAATTCTAATATAACCTGGCACAACAGGAGTGGACTTTGGGGCTCTCTGGTTCTAAACCCAGTGTACATTTTTTAATGGCATCAAGCTAGAAACTGTACAACAAGTTCCTTACTAGAAAAGCTGGGTTCCTGAATTGTCTCTGCTACCACGTAGAAGCTATGTGGTCTCTGACAAGGTCTCCCAACTTCAATCAATAATAACTATCCCAGACAATAATGATAAAGATTAATAGCAACAACCATAAAGCAGTTAAACATATAACATTATAAAACAGCTAATGAAGCGTCTAGCAAATGTAGACAGTGAATCAAAAGTAATTATTATTGATATTAATTTTAATTTTGTGTGGACATTATCCTCCATTAGATTTTTCAAGATGAATATTATAGAGGCAGAAGACAAGTGATGATAAATTCAGGAGGAACTGGCAAAAATATGCCTGAAAATGAAGCAAAAATTATAAGCTAAGTAAACAGCTGAGTACTTTTTGGAGCGATAAAGGAGAAGAGTATAAATAAATCTGTATAATATTTGGGGGGATATTTTTTCCTCCTTTTTCTTATTCATTCCTTCAACCAGTATAACTTAGTGCTTACTACATGGTAAATGCAGTTCTGGGTATTGGAGCTTGGGAGTAAATGAGGCAAATAAGATGCCAACCCAGAAAGAGCCTACATTTAGGAGGAGAAAGTCAGTAAAATAGTAAACAAGTAAATGAACGCGATAGTTTCAGTGAGAGATGAGCCTATGGAGAAAAAAAGAATATTATAAAGAAAGGCTTAGTGAAAAGTGACTATTTGCAGAACTGAGGAAGGAAAAATCTCACTAAGGAGATAGGACGAGAGGGGGCCTGAGGGAAAAAGAAGAGCCTGCGTGTAGCAGTCTGAGGACAGTACCGGGGAAGTAAAAAAGGGGCAGCAAGTGCAATGGCCAAAGGAGATAAGAAGCTCAGCATAAAGGAGAAAAGGCAAAGGGGTCAGGGTGCAGTGTGGTCAAAGTGGGGATCAAGGGTCAGAGCCATGCACACAGGATGCCACTTGCACAGAAATCAGCTTGGAGCTGGAGACTTGCTTGCAGGAAAGTCCTTGGCAGCAACATCTGTGATGGAAGTGCTGGAAGCAAGGCTGAGCTGAGGGAGAAGCTGAGCTGCAGTGTGGTCACCACAAAGGCCCAGCAGACCTCTGAGCTGCTCTGAGCTGGGATGTCCTAGAGGAGTTGGTCTGCCTTGGTTCAGTGGTGCCAAAATTGTACGCATGGGAGTGTCCCCCCATCCATGTATCAGCCAAGTACCCTTGAGAAAGGGATGTGCCATATGCTAAGTGGTTTTCAGACAAGATATCAACCAAACTGTCAGCCACCATTGCCCCCCACCCACAGCTGGGGAAGTGAGCACCTCTGTCCTGCAAGGAAGATCTGGATGGCATTCTACAGCATCCACTGTGACAACCATAAGGGCCACCACACCAACTGGGATGCCCCTGGAAGTGAGGAGGTTCCTACTAGTGATTAACTGGGAGAAACAACCAGGCATTCAGAAATGATATGAGTGTAGATTTAAATTTGCTCAATTCATGCACTGCAGTACACAATCTGGATTGTGGTGGGAAGTCAGGTTATGTGGAACACATGTGCATTCCTACACCTCCATTCTTGCTGAAAAACCCCAGTCTACTCTCCCAAAAGATCTAGCTGCAGTTTCCTGAACAAAGAAGCTTCCCCACAGAACGAGGGTACTGCTGCTGCTGCCACTTCTAACTTCCTCCGGCTGCTCTTTTGGGGGGCTCCCCCGGGCATCGCTGCTTCATCAGCCTCTGACTAGTTTGATGCCTCCTGTATTGAATATCAATACTGCAGTGGATTTTGCTGCCACTAAACTGATTTAAAGATGAAATAGAAAGAGTTCAATATCAGCAGAGATGCTCAAGTTGCATATTCCAGGACCCCACACCATGAGAGGAAAGTGAATAAAGGCTTTGAATTCCTAAGAGAGGACTGAGTGCAAGGGGTGAAGGAGAGGGAGTAAAAGATTCTAGGGCTGATGGACCCCACCAAGACTCAGAATCAATACAGGAGGCAGGGGCTTACTCACAGGCTAACACAGATTTGAAACCAACTTATCTCACTCTCTCAGATGCTGAAGTTTTATAGGAACAGGTCAGTTCACACATGATAGTTAGCAACCAGTGAGAATGAAGGATAATAGTGTTCCTACAGAAATGGCTGCTAGTCGTGGGTCCATAGTCCCTTAAAAGAGTTCATAGGCAGAATTTAGGAAGTCTGTAAACTTAAATGCAAAGTTTAAATTCACCACTCCCTTTAGGTATGAGTGTGAGCAGCAGACCATAGGAGAAATGATCACCTTCACCTTATCACCAGCAGGAAGTACTGAGATGCTTGCCTCATCGGCCAGTCCTGCAGATCCTGCAAAACATTCTTTACCCCACTATGACATTTTCATCAGAACATTTATTGGAACCACCATTCAACCTTGGCTTCTAGTGTGTCAATAATGAAAAGTACAGATATGACTATATACAAGCTATGGTTGCTTACATTTCTTAATAATTTTATTTTAATATTACTGAGTTTCTATTCCTAAATCTATGTATTTATGGTATACTCAAAAGTCTTTTATTGAGAGGGTGCCACTGAGTTCATCAGACTGCCAAAGACCATAAGTGCTGTGGTTTACACTGAGATGTACCCCAAAGCCAAATGCTCATAAGTGGAGCTTTGGGCTCACAGGTGACTAAATCACAGGTGTGCGATACTGGCTGATCCCACTGACGGGTTTGTAGCTGGGTGTGATATTGGGAGCTGAAGTTTGATGGGTCACTGTAGGTATGGCCTGGAAGTGTATGTATGCTTTGATCACATCCTGCTTCCTGCTAGCCCTGCCACAGACTGTTTCTCCACTGTGATACCCCTCCACCATGCTGCCCTGCCTTAAAACCAGATGACCATGGACTGAAACCTCTTCCCACTGGGAGCTAAAATAAAACTTTCCTCCTTTAAGAGGTGATGTCAGGTATTTTGTCCCCACAACAGGAAAATAACTAAGACAATCGAACATAGGCTGTTAAAGGCCTGGACCTAAACTACTCCAACTGGGTATTCGTTACTACATCTTAACTCAGTAGCAGCCCATTCTCAGTCCTCAATATGGATAGATAGTGATTACTATGTTTTGTTTGAATCCAGCATTGGGGTTGGCTACAATTTCAGTCTGTCAGTCTGTAAAGGAGTTTTGTGTTTCTCCTGTCTTACAGGTTTCTATAACAGAGTTTGGGTATGGGGATGTGCTTCAGAAAACTGGCAATAGTTGAGTTCTCATGACTGATTGTAAGATTTCCCCAGACTAAAGGATGGTAAAAAGAAGATAAAAACTGAATAATGAGACTATTCTTTGGGTCTCTTATAGCTTGAGGTCCAGAGCATCTGACATAAGCTCCAAGTGACTTAGGGTGAAACATCTCTTTGAAGAGTGGTACCAGAAAAAGAAGTCCTTGCAGTAATGCTACAGCTGACCGTATCACAAGGTGATCTTTTTAGATTGACTTTGTATGTCACACAGGACCTTCTTTAATGCAGTGTTTTCTATTGAAATCACCAGAAGCCACTTTCCAATGCACATTCTTTCAACCATGACAACCCAAACACTTCAACTATTTAAAATTCTTCCTTCCCACTTCAAAAAGCAAAGCCTTCCCCTTCTGTTATTTTGCATTGTTCCTAGAAACATTCATACAGTTTAATTCATTTCTGTAAAATGTGCAAACTCCATAATTACACAAGCAAAACCATCCCTTTGAGACATTTTATGAGTAACAAAGCGGCTCATAGCGCACTAAAACCAACACCCACTGGAAACATAATAAAGCTGCTTTTTTCAGCAATTTAAGATGGTCCAGTGTTATCTACCCCAAAGTAACTTAGTTATGATCTACCTATTTCATGGACATGCAACTGTTCTGAGCTCTTTCCAATGGACAAAACCCTGTGCCCTAGTTTGCTTGGGGTTGTCCCAGTTCATGCTATAGGCCTTTGACACAAATACCTTTAATCTTTAAACATGCCCAGATCCAGAGGAGAGAGTTCATGATCATCCTGATCATTAGTGCCTGCAGGTTATGGTTGAGTTTTCCTCTTGCCTGTCCTAAAACATGTAGGTACAGGAACTTACATGTAAGATCAGATATATCTTAGAGGTCTTGAAACTTGCATAGGGCTCCACTTTATCTTTTTTGACTGCCTGGCAGAATTCCCCCTTGCCCTTCTTAGCTTCTGGACTGCAAGGATGACCTCTTCCCGGGGTTAATCTTTTCATGTATGGAAGAAAGGGAGCATGTGACAGACGGCTGTGAGCCTGTGAAACAAACTTCCTCAGGGGAAGGGAGGTGCAAAGGTGTCTCTGTGAAGAAAACTTTAAGATTTTGAAATGCGTGAGAGAAGACTGAACACCCTTCTAGTGGAATGCTGGAATCTCTCCAGGAACTGTTTTATGAGGTAGAGGTACTCGCCTTTGCTTTTCTATTCCACAACTCTGTAGAGATTAAAAATTACCTGTAAAACAGTGCAGTAACCCAAATGTGGCCTGCTTGTACACATGGAAAGTCTGTCCAGGGCAGGAAAAACTGATTTTCTACCTCACTGTAGAAGAATCTAGTGTATACCTATTTGTAAATCTATGCCAGCATCCCTACTCTATAAAAGCACTGTACTTTGAATTTGCCTTCAGAGCAGTTGTAAAACCTTGCTGGCTCACTCATTAATGAGTTAAATAAAACCTTCAGCAGGTGTTCATTTTATATCTGTATGGAAGTCATGATTTTACCTTTTTTTTGAAAATTATCTTTAACACCTGGTTACTGGCTTGAAAGAAGTCAGCAGAGAGAAGGAAGTAAAAGGAAGACCAACACAAGTTAATCTTTCAATAAAATATTTTGTCACACCTGCTTGCTCTTTTTCCCTCCCAGACCCACACACAGTTTCGGGGTGGCTCTGCTGTCTGCAGGATAGAGCTTCGAACTTTAGACTTGAACTCTCTCTGTTCACTTCTGGATTTTCATGTCTAGCTCTTGAGCCTAATTCTTATACTTTCAAATGAACACAGCTCTCAGCAAATCTATGGGTTTCTCCCTTGGTGGTCTACATTACCATTTTCCCCTGAGAGTAAAGCTGAAGATGATTTGTGTTCATTTCGCAGAAAAAGGAGAGACTGAATAGATTTTGCATATGCATTCTTCTGCTAGGTCTGAGCCAAAACATCACCCTGCAAAACTCCAATCCAACCACGAGTGGCTACACAAAATTTGAGCCTGTAGCCATCCTGCTTAAGTGATGTCCAACGTTCCTGCTTCTCCTGAGGAGCAGGTCACAGACCCTTTACTTTGATATGTTCAGAGTCCTTTGGCCTTTGGCTCACTGTATGCTGCACAGGAGTTGCATAAAAGACCTATCCTTTCCAGTCCTAACAGGTGATTTTTATGACCCCTGTTCTTTATTTGCTCGGCTTTCCTCAACATGGGACTCTTCCCTGTGGCTTCTGAACTTTTACTCACTCTGCAAACCTACATCAGATAGATTCAATTGTCTCTGTCACTGTCTCCTTCCCAGAAAAAAATTTAACAGACCTCACACCTCTAACCTTATATCATTGCAACAGTGTTGGGAATATAGTTCCTATTGATAAGGTCAGCTGCAAAATTTGCAGTGCCCACTGCAAAATGAAAATGTGTTAGTCTTCACATTTAAAAGCTCACTATTAATTAAGACCTTCAAGATGACAGTAAGGGGCAGTGTGGCAAGTCAAAAAATAATATCCCAAAGCAAAGGTCTCAAAGGCAGTCTCAGAAACAAGGTTCCTCTCTGATCTCCAATCTTCCTGTTTCCAACTTCTTTTTCTCCTGCCAAAACAAATCACAATAACTAGACTTTGTTTTCCCCAAGACAGATCATAGACATTAGAACCCATTTTCCCTAAAGCAAACCATGAAGCCCGAAAAAGATTATGTTACTTTTCTTCCACTTTTCTATCTTGGGCCATAAAGAAATTCTCTGATTTCACGTAGCTAGTAGTCAATCATATTATCCCCATTTCAGAAAAGATCTTGCCCCACACCTATGGGGAAGGAAGGAAGGAAGGAAGGAAGGAAGGAAGGAAGGAAGGAAGGAAGGAAAGAGGGAGGAAGGTAGGAGGGAGGTAAGGAAGGAACGCTCCACAGAAAGGCCCAGAAGAATCTGACAGACTGCTTTGCTGGATACCCTCTTTCTATTTGCATCACCTTTTACCGTTTTTGTTCAATCATATTCCTACATGGCTGCCCGTGCTTCCTCAAATATACACATAAATGTGCACACCTCACCAGGGAACTTTGGGTCTTTTTTCTGAAGCCTCCATGCATGTAAAACTTTGATTAAATAAGTTTGTTATGCACTTGCCTCATTAATCTATCTCATGTTATGGAGCTGTCAGCTCTGACCCTTCTGATGGCTGGAGAGGGATCACTCCCTTTCTCTCCACGTGTAAACCCAATGTGAGGCCCAGGGTCTGTGGAATTACACAAGTTACCCACCCTCAAGCTGGATCAAGGCTTTTCATAGCTGCTTTTTCAAATATTAACCTGCACCCCATGGCTTTCCATGCCCCTATTCCTTTGTAATTTTTCCTTTGGTGTGTGTATTTCCTACCACCAGTGTACAAAGCCTCACAAAGTTGGCAGCTTAATTTTATTCTCTTACACTTCTGAAGGGCAGAGACACAAACTCTGTTTCATGGAATGCTGAGGTGAACATGAATTTCAGGTGAACAAATCACTTTCTGGTTTAAATATGTGCCCTGCAACATGATCTAGCAACCCCACGCTGATGGAGGCACCATGGGCCTTGTAAAGTAAAAACCCTATTCCTTACTCCGTATGTAGCTGGAATTAAAATTCCCTAGGCTTGCTAAGCACCAACAGGGGGCCTATTTACCACTTTCTCACGGTATCCGTCCTGCTCCTTTCCTTACCTTTATAGAGAATGAGCTTCTGTTGCTTCAGCGGGAAGGACATGGTCCGAAGTTAAGAGATGAAACTGCCTCTTCCTACACTCAGCAGAGACCCCAAGAACAGCAAATGCTCCTTTCCCTTCACTGCGGGAACTTCCCCCAAAATGTGCCCACTTCTCAATGGAAAACATCCTCTGATAGTTACACTCTAAGAGTCTTGGATTCTCCAACCTCCCAAAGTTCACCTTGCAGTTTGCATCTATGATTGCTTCTCGGCCTTTTGGCTAAGATGAAGTACATTGTTCATCTATGCCAGCAGTACCCAATCCTAGCCCATGCCCTGCTCCCTGAAAAGTGTATCTCCTTAAAATTTTACTCAGTGAATTTTGACCTGCTTTCCCCATTCAACCCAGACTACCAAAACTTGGGAGATGCCCTTCCTTGTTACCAGGATAGTGGTAGGCTCAGCTTTACAACATCAACAGGGCATAGCAGTGACATTCCGATGGACAGACAGCTGTGGACAACCTGTCACAGTCACCAGGAAGCTGATTCTTGATGCTATGAGGAGCCAGCTCTGTGCATCTTGGTTCTTTGTGCCTTTGATGAGAGAATCCAGTGAAGACACAGAGGCGGCTGTGCAGAAGTACAGCCGGAGTTCACAGTAAAGTAGATGCAGAGGAATTTGTACTTCCCCAGAAAGCAGGAAGTGCCACATGGATACCTAGACTGAGTGAGAGTTTGGATATCTTTTGTGCACACCAGAGCGATTCCTGGGGTTCAGGGGACTAGAATGATAACGACGCTCATTGACATTTTCCTTCCTTATTACTTTGTAATTGAAAATATGTCTTCTCTGTTCTTCTCATGTGGTCAGTGTTCCCTCAGGGGCCTTGCTCACGTAAGAAACTTAGAAATTTATGAAAAATGAGTTCTAATCTAAATCAGGTTTAAGCCCAAGGTGGGGAGGGTCTTTAAAAGATATTTTCCTCTCTGCTATCATTGAGCTGGAGACTGTGAAAACCAGGAATATCATATGCCTTATTCTAGAAATAAAGGCCTTGTATCTTTGGGTTGGAGAACTAAAAATGATTAACATGTATTATATACTGTGGTCTTTGTTTCTTCATTTAATTACAACTGGCAAAGCATGCTGTTTTGGATCACCTTTGTCCCTCAGTCCTACTAATCTCTAATTACTTCCCTAACACCGCTTGGCTTGGGGACCTCTCCTGACGGATCCTGGGGTGACAACGCACTCTAGGGAGATTCCGGAGCTCTTCACTTGCTCCTGGTGGTATTGGGCATCAAGATCCCTCAGAGCCAGGTCACTGCTGAAAAATTCTGAGCTAAGCCTCAGCATCCCAGCATACTTTGACCTGCAGTGGCTACTCAATACGGGTGAATGGACCCAGAGTTAGCAAGGCAGTAAGAGGGCTCAGGTGTGGTGGAAGCAAACCTACGGGGCAATGTTAGAAAGTGATGTGCTCTTTAGGGCAAAGACCAGGCTACTTAGCCAAGATTCTATGGGAGTGTAGCGAGCCTCGGTTGGTCTTTTCTTGTACCCTAGAGAGAAACGGCGGTGGATATGAGAAAAATAAAGACAAGAGACAAGAACCGGGGTCAGGTGGAGTCCCCTCTCGCTTGATGAGTATGAGGACTACCCCAAAACAGTAGAGCATTTATTTATAGCCTACAGACAGGTTGGTTAATTTCTGCCTCGCTGCCCACCAACCAGTTAACAAAGTTACAATGGCTTGTTTACTCCAAGGAGCTTCTGTGTCCTCAGACTGGCTTCATCCTGCACGTGTAACTATTGTCCAGTTTCAGCGGCTCCCAGTATGGGAGCTTGTTATAAATCTCTGCTTCAGAGACACTAAGAGCAACTCAGAATAATCCCTACATATGGACACGCAAAGTCTGTCCATAGAGGCCCAGTAGACGCACTGCCCCGAGCATGTGAAAGGCGAGTGCTGCCCCTGCGCATCCTTACCCCAGTACTGGTGATATGTAAATGTCTCACTTCTATCTTCCTTCCAGCCAGTTACCACATTTGCTTCCTTCATTTAAATAATGAGCAAAAAAGTGTTTAATATGTATTCCTTTTATACCAGCATGAGAACTACAGTTTTTACCTTTTTAAGAATTATCCTTAAAGTCCAATTCTGATAGCATTAAAAAGGAAGGAAAAAGGGGAGTTGTTGGGGAAAGTGATGGGGGGCAAGGGGCCCAAGATGGTGCTTAGCTCCACTGAACTTTAGACAGATTCTTCCTGACTCTAACGCCACACCTCCCTTTTCTTAGATCATTTATTTTAGAAAATTTGCAATTGTCAATCACTTCTTTGTCCTTCAGAGATGCTAACCTTCTCCAAGCATCTTGACAACTGCAACCCAAGAATGTCTTTCTCAAAGACCCGGGAACCACCACTTTGAATGTGATCACCAAGAAAGGTAGAGGCCCTTCCTCTCATCCCTGTGGGAGGCCAGATGCCTAATTTAGACAAGACCAAGACACCAACTCCCCTCCGTGTCCCATCTCTATTTCCCACTGCAGTACTTTTGATTCCTATTGAAATAGTCATGAATCAAGTTACCCTTGTTTGTTTAATTATATCCAGGGCAACTTTTGTTTGATAAAGAAGAGAAGGAAAT
>PVLD010015952.1:0-46677 GCA_004027595.1 Dinomys branickii | reverse complement strand
TTTTTTTTTTTTTTTTTTTTTTTTTTCTGTTGTTGAGAGGATCAACTGTCTGACTAAATTTGCATGTCTGTATATGGGTCCATACATCTACAATTCGAAGATATCAATGGATAAAGCAACAACTACTGTTGAGACCATATCACCTTGTCTATAGATTAGTTGTGATTGTACTATTTTCTATGATAATGGGTGTCTGTTTATCAATATGTTTTTGTACTTTTATGTTTCTAAAATAAAAAAATAAATAAAATAAAAAAAAATAAATAAACATAGCTGTAGAAATATGGTCATGCTGAAGTCTTACAACTCACGAGTACAAGTTACACATACGCGTACTCCCCGAACACCGGCCTGTTGTACCACTTGTCCCTCGCCTCTTGACTGTCTTGTTCTCCTAGATCTGTGTTGTCCCTCAAGACAGTCACTATCCCCATGTGTGTATTTAAATATCAATTAATTAAAAGTAAATGAAATAAAACTGTTATTTGCTGTAGCCATATTCCAAGTGTCCCCAGCACATGGTGATAGGACCATATTACTCTGGCAGGCAAAGTAATGGTCTCCCAGCCATGTTCAAACTCAGATCCCTGTAACCTATATACAAATTACCTGCATGGCAAAAGGGATTTTGTATGGATTATTATACCTGAGGATCTTGAGATGAGGAGATTACCCTGGTTTATCTAAGTGAGCTTAATTAAATTTCCAAAGTCCTTACAATGGAAAAGGAAGGCAGAGTAATGAGCTGAGCTGTTTGAACTCAGTAAGCCTGGCTGGCCTTCAAGATGGAGGAGCCGGGAGACAAAGGATGCAAGTGGTAGTTGGAAGCTGCCCTAGATAAGAAAGAAAGAAAGAAAGAAAGAAAGAAAGAAAGAAAGAAAGAAAGAAAGAAAGAAAGAAAGAGGGAGGGAAGGAGGGAGAGAGAAGAAAAGGAAGAAAAAGAAAAGCCAGATTCCCTCCAGAGCCTCCATGAAGGACTATAACCATGCTGACATCTTCATTTTAGCCCAATGAGGCCATGTTGGACTCCTGCCAACAGAACTGTAAAATAATAAATTTATTTTTTAAACTGTCAAGTTTAAAATAATTTATTATGGTAGGAATAGAAAACAAATACAACTACTTCACAATTTCATGCAAACACAGAGTATTTCCATCACTCCAGGGAGTTCTGTGGGACAGCGTTGAACAATAATTAGACAGGAGAGATGGGCCTGGCTCTCTTAAAAAGATACCTTTCATTTTTTATTTTTCCTGGTGACCCCAAAGGGATTACAGCCAGCCCAGATACATCAGGTGACCCATGGCTACTCCAGGAGTTATTTATTCTGACTGCAGCAAGCTTCCTACGCCAGCCCCAGCCTGGATGGCTGCCCCTCGCAGCCCCTCTGAATAACGGTTTCTCTAGCACCATCCTCAGTCAGGTATACAAGGAACCTCTCTTAGCCATGACAAAACAGGAAGTCTGTCACCATCCATGTTCAAGCCTGTCCTTTTTTCCTATATAAGTAACACCTAAGTGTGTCAGTGTGCATGGTTCCTCTTTATGCTGCAGCAAAAGTTTTAATAAAACTTCTTTCAGATAGCACATCGTTGCCTTTTCATGATTTCTGTATGAAGAAGAGAAAGTTGAGTTTGTGTACTCACAGCAGCTAATACCAAATCGCAGGGGCAACAAAGGCAGCCAACAGCTGGGCCTGAGAAACCAAAGGCTGCTGGCTGTGGTTATGGCCAGCAATTGGGGCCGATGACACGAAAGGCCATCAGCAGCCAGAGAAAGAGACAAAGCCATGGAGCATTGCTAGGAGCCTCCTCCTTAGTGCAAGGTGGCTGCTTGCTGCAAGCAGTGAAGGAGGCCCTAACGCTAAGTGCTGGGAGTTGCTGTGTTCAGAGCTCAGAGTTGTTAACACCAAGAGACCTGTTCTTTATCCACTTGCACTTGATCTTGGCCAAAAGGCTGAGAAGCGATTTTATCAACTTGCGATTTCCATCAGAGTTGAGGAAAAGAATGCTCAGCCAATTGTTAACCATAGGATTATACATAATCAATGTGTGATGAATGAGCTTCGGGAAATCTTTTTCTTTTTACATATGCTCACCTTCTCAGATGATTTCACCTGCTATCGAAATTCTGAATGGACTACTATAAAAGTTGTTGCTTTCCACATTTCTATCTGCAGAGTAGAACTCTCTTAATTTGCCAGCTCCAGTTGCAGAGGTAGTGGATACCCTAAAGACAAATTGTCCAAACCTTAACTCTTGATCTCCCTACTGTATTCATGTCTCACATAATTTTCTCCTCTTAGGTGATAACTATGTTAGCTATTTAGTTAATTTGACCATTTTAATTTCTCAAGCAAAACACTGAAGTCATCTTTGACTCTGTATTTCTCTCGTAACACTCATGCACTCTGTCAAAAACCTTGTTAGCTGTAGAAAGTTACAATTTAGGAGGACCAAACTGGAAGAGATACACAGAGCAAGTAGAGGGGCAGGTGCATGATCTTCTGTCCCTCCCCAGACTTGCCACACTCCCAGATCCTTCTTCAATGTGTTTGCACATCCAGAACTTCTAAAAACCCTACAATTTATGGGTGTTAATGGAACTTTTTATTAAGTAGCCAATGCTAATTAAATTATTGGACATTGGTGATGGACCTCCATATTTAGCCCTTCTATCCCCGAAGGCCAGACAGTAAGAATAGAAGTTCTAACTTTCTAATCGTGCTATGGTCTTTCTAATGATTGGCTGCCACATTAGCTATCTAGGGGCCACCAGATACCTGTCATCTCTTTAGAATACAAAAGATGCTGTCGCTACTACTAAAGCCCAAAGCCACTAGTAGCTGTCTGTTGAAAACCAGAGGCTAAGACCAAATAGTTATTATTTCACACTCTGCTGTAACATATCCTGAGTATAAATACTTCTCACCGCACCCTGTCCTAAGGCATCTTCAGTTCAGACTGTCATCATAGCCCACTCTATTAGTCAAAATCTAGTAGAAGAACAGAACTGAACTTCTCTGAAGGATTCCTAGGATTAATAGAAGCAAATCAGTTTTTTAAAAGTCAATTGGTTTTTTAAAACCCAGAAAAACTAACAGCATAATGAGGACAATGCATGCATTAGCTACTACATGCAGCTTCTGCCCTTAGAGGTGCTATTACTTAACCCAAGAGACAAGATTACCCAACCTAAGTGTCAGCAGCGGTGGCCTGTCTAGCAATGGTTGACAACTCAAAACAAACAGGGAGGGACCAATATCCTGTCTTCTCCCTGCTGCCTTTTTCCCTTCCCCTGTTAACTGCTTTCATTACTCCCTCATATACTTCAAGACATGTGCAAATGTCATGTTCTGGGCTGCAGAATGATCCTTGAACATTAGAACAGCGTGCCTGGAACAGTTCACAAACGCTGCTTCGTAAATAACTGACCTGGAAGATCTATTTAGTGTCCTTTGCTTTTACTGAGGCTTTCTGATGCCTTTACCGTTCTAAATTATTCTTTCCCATTCTTATTGTCTTCTATGATTTGATATCTGTGAGAAACGATACCAGGCTGATAACTGCAGGGAGAATTGAACAGGCAGAAATACGAGAATGCACATGGTACCCCAGAACATTTCTTTTGCTAACATTGTTCAGTATAGTTCATCTCATGGTTTGGTTCAGCACAGCGTCATGTTGGAACGAAATAAGAAGGCAAATGTAGAATAATAGAAGGAATGTGGTAGATAAAAACAGCGGTTTAGTTATTATAGCAAAACAAGTGCTATCGGAACGAACTATAAATCTGACTGATTTCAATATGAAGAAGCTAATTTAGTAGAGCAGTATTGATTTATGTCTCCTGCCTTTCTTTTATTTCATGGAAATTTTTATTAAGTGCTGTCTGAAGCATACAGATTTATCCTGCTACAGTTTGGAAATATTTATTTATCTTCAGTAAAGCAGTACCAACAAAAATACATGATTCAAAATCAAAACCTGCTGACAAAGCACTCCTTGTGCTCACACCTGCCTCGTACCACACAAGTAACTTCTACCTGGATGGGTGGTGAGCGCCGTTACTGTTCTCAACCAAGACGGGTTTTGCTTTGCTTTGATAGTTCAGTGTTCATATGCAGTTCTTTCTCTGCCAGTGCCAAGCACTGTAAGTTCCCAAAGCAGCCACCATCCTGTCTGTTCTTTATCCTGTCCTTTTCAATTGATTTTCAACTCATCTCAAGAAATGGAGGCCACCTCTTCGCCTCTGTATCTGAGCTGACCTGATAGACAAAATATGGCAGAAGAGAACGAGTCTAGATTTCTAGAATCTTCCATGTACTACTGTCCATCAGAACTCTGCCACTACTATGTACACAAATGGGTGTAGCCTGCTGGATATGGGACAGCTCGTGGAGAAGAGAGGTCAGCCTGGGCCACTCAGGCCCTGGGGACACAGTGGCACACTCCACACATGTGATGAGTCCTGAAAAATCCAGCCAAGCTTAGTTCAAACTGCCAATATAGAGCTATGTGAGCCAAAGGAATAGCCATCCTAAGCCACTTTGTTTTGAGATTCACTGTTACATAGCAATTGCTAGGTAGCATCTTTGTTGCCACATGAAAAATAAGTGAAAGTTACTCATTTTATTATGAGTAACAGTTTGAGGGGGTTTTGTTTGTTAATTTTGCAGTGCTAAGTATTGAACTCAAGGCCTTCACATTACACCTTCAGAAATTTTATATATTTTTTAATTTAAATTTAAATTTTGAAGCTGCTTCCTAATAAACTGTGCCCATGGGGCAGCCCTGCCGAAAAATTTTGTTTTTAAATTTTGAGATGGTTTCACTAAGTTACTCATGCTGTGCTCAAACTTGCGATCCTCCTGCCTCAGCCTCCCAGAGTGCTGGGATTACACATGTGTGCTGACTTGTCTGGCTTCACCTTTCCTTTGAAGTGGAATGGGGAGGGTCGCTCTGAATTAACAGTTTAAAGAACTGTCTTGTTTGTTCGCACCTCACTGGACCTTAGTTCTAGATAAAGGTGTCACCAGACACTGTGGTACCAGATGTCAGAACAGTGAGTCCTTCCCCTAAGGATATGAGAGTAGAACAAGCATTTGTAGAAAAACCCCACATTTAATTATTGTCAGACAAATGAATTGCTTTGACTGCTGATGTTTGTTTAACTAAATAACCACTGGTTTTTTTTAAAGGAGGCTATGATTCTTACAGCAGAAAATTGACTCATACAAATTGGAGTACAGCAAAATCATATGTCAAATACCTGAGCCAGGATTCACTTATCTTGGTGAGAAGGGGGGAGAGCAGTCTTAGGCTGGAATATAATCACTGCTGCGGCTGACAACTCTGGGAAGGGTAGGAGACACCTAGAAGGTACATTCAGAAAACAGACTGCACTAACTTAGTGACACTGGTCATGCAGTAGGAAGTTGAAAAAATATTTTAACATTCTGACAGACCAACTGATTTCTGAATTCAGAAAATAAGCCTCTGTGAGAACCATTGCTACACACAGAACAGGAAAAAGGGAGACTTCATATTTTTTACAAAAAAGAAAGATGGAAAATTAATTTGGAAAGTACAAATTTACCTACATTTTTGAGAATTATGAAAATATAGTTTCCATAGACTAAGATGCATTAATCTGGCAGCATATATGTGATTTGGATAAATGATCTCTTTTTACTAAATATTATTTAAAATGTATATCATTTATATCAAAAAGTACATTTAAAATGACATATCATATATATTTGTCCTAAGAATCATTCAATAGAAGAAAATCTATCAAAGTAACATATGATATTAGAGACCTAACAAGAAATATATGTCTACTCAATTTTAAAGCCTTTGCTAGGGTTTCAAGTATTTATAATAAAATTTCAGTAAATAGTTAAGCTTGTAAATAATCAGGGACAAAAATTGGCAGCAAAAGCTGGGAATGGGGCCCCTTGTGTGTAATCCCAGCCTTGGAGAAGTGGAGGTGAAAGGGTTAATCAGCCCAAAAGTTGGGGACCAGCCTGGGCAACAAAATAAGACCCTGGTGTGTGTGGGGGGAGGAGGGAGAGAGAAAAAGAGAGGGACAGAGACAGAGAGTGACAGCGAAAGACAAAGGGGGAGAAAGAGAGAAAGAAAGAAAGGAAGAAAGAAAGAAGGAAGGAAGGAAGGAAAGAAGGAAGGAAAGTGGGCACATAGGAGAAACTTTGGTAGCACTTTTAGATCAGCAGTGCTCCAAGAGAGCCACCAAAACGACCACTGAGGGACGAAGCACTAGAGGCCTTGTTAACTTGTGTGGAAGGAAAAATAAATGAGTTATAAAATTTGGAAGGGAAAATAATATAGGGAAAATACAACTCCAAATCTGCTAGATGTCAAATGCACCCAGTTTGTGCCCCTTGAAATGAAAGAATGAATTCCAAAGGACAAAAGAGATTATTAATAGGACAGGTTATTAGAAGTAGGAATAGCTCCTAGAGATAGGAGGGGTCCCGGAAGTGGGTGGCCGCTAAGGTCGCTTCACTAACCGTGTTTTGTACAGCAAAATCCCAATGGGTACAAAACCGTAGGTACAATGTGGTTCTAACTATAATCAGCCAGTAAGACTACAAGCATAGCTGCTTAGCCGACATTGACCCAGTGGGGAAGTGGTTCGCGCAGCAAAGGTGCATGGGAAGAAGAAAAGCACTTTTAAGAAAGGATGGGGCAGAATGCTCGTGTCACCCGTAATCACTACAGTTCCACGTTACTGCTTGTCCCTTAGGGCAGGCGCACAGGCCTGGTCTTTGCATCTTCATCTGGAGGCCTGGCCTTCTTCAGAGGCACGTCCAGCCGCAATTCTGATGCGTTTATTTTTTCTGCTGACTTCTGTGAGAGCCAAGTCCTTCTCTGAATGAATATTAATTTCTATCTAACTTAGATGCCTATCATAAAAGGACAAAATTTCCATTATTTTAAACTGAGATATACACAGGGAATAGTAGCAACCAGGAAACAACTGATAAATTATTTGAAACTGAAAACCAATGGAAGCAGATTTAGCCTATTCTAGATTAACCTGCCTTAGGAAACTCACAGATGGAACGGCAGACTTCGCAATTAAGGAAAGAGAAATTATACAACAATCTGTGATTGTCTTTGAACAAGTCATTTACATGTCTCAGAGATAAAAGGGTAACAATGATCCATGCATCAAGCACTAACAGTTGCTGCTCAAAAATAAGAGATGAAATTTTAAAGCCATAAAAATGAAAAAGTACCACTGAGAATGGAACTGTAAAGCTGCGATAAACAATGATGACAAAACTGAACATTCAAATGCAGAACTGATGAATCAGGTGGCAGCGCAAGAAAATCCCACGGAAATGCAGGAAAGATGACCAGCAGGGTTCCCAGCAGGGCCCTTTTTTAAAAAAGTTGTATTTACATATGTTACCATGAAAAGGTCAAAAGTCAAAGTTAAAGAGAGTGTAAAAGCAGGCAAAGAAAAGAAAATTTACCACAAGTGGATGACATCTGACAAGAATTTCTGCCAGTAACACAATGTGCCCGAAGTTATATTTTCAAATTTCAGAGAAAAATGATTCTCTTCCCAAGTCAAATCTCAAGTGTGAGGGTAAATACAAGTATTTTAGATACTCAAAGTTGTCTATCACACGCTTACTGGAAACAATGATTACAGAATGTACCTGAGCAAGAAAGATTCAGAGTGTCAGGGAAGAACTGTGCTCAAAATAAGCAGCAAGGCGTGGTGATGATGAATTTAAGTAAGCATGGACTATTTTTAAAACTCTCTGTTTTGTATTTGAAAACAACTTGTAACAAATTGTAGAAACTTTTGTAAAAATTATCAAGATGCAGTGTGTACGTGTATTAATTAATCAGGATGGCTGCAATTGCTATGCATCACAAACGTGTACTAAAGATGAAGAAACAAAAATCAATCTGCAACAAATATTTTACATAGATCATAGAAAATAGTAGCATTTAGTTCAGAATGTAGTATCTCTTTGCTTTAAAGAAACAGAGATGAATTAGCTTTTGTACATAGACATCCAAATTTTTATACCCTGCATTGGGGTGGGTAAGTATTTATTCATATAGACAATAAACTGTATTTAACATATATGTTTGTAAACAGGTCCTAATTATTTGCACTTGCCACCACAAACCCAGCTCACTGATCTTCTGACTAGTTCAGGAGGTGTGCCCCCGTGCCCTTCTTCCCACCCAGTGTTCTGGTTCCTATAGCTTAAGAATTCTGTATGCTCTGAGTTCGCTACAAGACCTCCCAGTTCTAACCCTTCATTCTACTGGTCAACTTTCACTCACTAAAAATGGCTCCCGCTTAACTGGAAGATACAGACCCTCTGTATTTACATGTCTTGGCTTTTAAAATTATACTTGAAGTTGAATAAACCATTATAAACTTGGAAGACAGTTCATTTAATCTGCTTGAAGGTCTTTTGTACTAAAACCCATTCTTGGTTGTGCAACATTCTGCACATCATATTTACTTTTTTAAAAGCATGGTTGAAAATAATATAAAATTTAAAGAAAATTTACTGCAAATCCAAGTGTCAAGGAACAGAAGCCTTATTTGCTTGCCTAATGTTTTATTGATTTTTCACTTTATTTTTAAGGACCAAATAACAATTTATGTATTTGGTATAAAATACAGTGTGATATTATGATAGAGATGTGATACTTCATCAGATGATTTTTTTTCCCCAGGAATAATTGTAAGCAACAACTCTTGAATCGCCCTGCCGTGGACACCACTGAGCCTTTTTGAAAGGACAGGTTAGATCTTACCCTGTGTTACATACCTTAGGCGCTTGAAGGCAGCTACTGCATTAAAGTGTGAAGTGAGAAAATGTTGCTTGAATGACTATAATATCACCTCACATATGGTTTTCTAATTTAGTGATATGCTAAGCTGGACTCTTGCCTTTTAAATTAATTTAGTTCAAAGTAATAATTAGAAAAAAATAAAAATTAGAATCCAGTGATGAAACAATATTAGAAGTCATTTGATTAAACATCATACTAATCCATAGTGTTTAAAAAAAAAATCTCTATTATTTTCCAACTATCTGTTAGGAGGTTTGGTTTAGTGATTATTTATTTTTAGTGCTTCCTCTGCTCAGGATCCAAAGCTCTTTTGCTATTATTATAACTCATGTCTTTTGCCAGAATCTACAAAACAACAGCAAGATCACTGACTACATTTCAAGAAAGATAAAGCCACACACTCTTCACAGTTTTTGATGTAGAATAAGGAAGTGGTTTCCTTTGGGAAGGAGCCTGAGTAGAAAGAGGTTTATGGGGAAATTCTCTGGTAGAGAAAATATTCTTACCTCCTGTGGTATACAAAATTGTCATAGCTAATATTTAAGAATTACACATTTATTGCATGAAAATCATTCACTGATTTTTTAAAAAATTCCCAAGAGTACTTTCTCTACTAAACAGTATTATACCAATCCTTCTAAAAAATCTAAAATTATTTCTGTGGAATTATTGATATTGCATGCATACATTAAAGGGCAAAAATTAATCATTTATCCATACAAGTAGCTAGAAAACAATAATTTCCAAATGAATTAATGAATGACA
Source organism: Dinomys branickii (assembly GCA_004027595.1). Lineage (NCBI taxonomy): Eukaryota > Metazoa > Chordata > Mammalia > Rodentia > Dinomyidae > Dinomys > Dinomys branickii. The sequence continues at coordinate 37,053 of PVLD010015952.1, read as the reverse complement.
ATTGAGAGGAAGAAAAATGTCAGTTTGATATGAGAACTTTGAATGGTCAAGTTGTTATAAGCATTAATATTTATTGTTTAGGTTTCAAAACAATGTATAAAATTCTAAGCACAAAGATTTTAGCAGAGATTCTTAATGTGTGGCCACAGAAAAAAGCCTAGAAAAGGTATTTGTAAAGTTACCCAAAATTTAACAAAAACGAACTCAAATTACCTATTTTTTAAAAAAGTAGTAATGACTTGACACTGGAAAGAACAGAAAAATATATAACTTTAAAAGTCAAAAGAAATGATTGGGAAGCAACTAACTTCTTTTCATGAAATAATGTTTAGATACATGAACAAAATATACCCATGAAATAAGACAGGAGTCCCTAACTATGATGGATTAGGAACCAGGCATAACACAAGAGGTGAGGGGTGGGTTAGCTGGCAAAACCTCTCTGCATTTGTAGCCATGCCCCATGGCTTATATTGCCACCTGAGCTCTGCTTCCTGTCAAATCAGCTGCAGCATTAGATTCCCACAGAAGCATGAAATCTTATGCAAATTACACATATGATGTATCCAGGTTGCATGCTCTGTGTAAAAATACAATACCTGACAATCTAAGGTGGAGCTGAGGCAGTGATGCTAGCACTAGGGAGTGGATACAAATGCAGATTAACATTAGCAGGGAGATTTGACTGCACCACAATGGATCAAGTACTTGTAGACTCACATCAAAACCCTATCAATAAGTGGCAAGTGACAATGAAGCTGTGCATAAGTGGCAAGTGAGTGGATGTGTTTTCAGTTGCACAGCTGCATCTGGTGGCAGGTTTAAATCAGAACACAACACTTATTTTAGCCTGCACATGGTCTGCCCGTTATTTTATTTACCACTTCTATTTTCATGCCCCATTCTCACACTGCACACTTGTCTCATCATAGTTTTGGTTAATTCACAAGCTAACCATAGCCAAAATAAGTAAATAACAAAAATCTGGCAAGCTTCTTTGAAAAGGGGAAGACCCTATGATGAGACAGCAGAAGATCTATGACTGTGAACAAAAAGAAAGCTGTACTTAAATGAAAATATCGAGAGTCTTACTTAAATTACAGGTTGATTGCAACAGGTGATTCACATTCTCCAAGCCTGCTTTGAATACTATGTGACCATCAACTATCTAACAAAGCTGTGGAACTTTCAAAATTGCTTTGCCACATGGAGCCCAAATAGCATAAAATGACTATCCTTTGAGGTTTTGCAAAAGAAAAAATGTGAATCAAAAAAACACAAGCCGTTTTGAAGACCACTTCATCAGATGTGTCTGCACTGAGAACATCATTCTCTCTTGCTAATTGCATGCATGAACTAACAGGCCTTTGCTATTGGTAAAGAGTTGATCTTGCCTGCTAATAAAGACATTTCTCATGAACTTTTAGGAAAGATCACAGTTCAAAAGGCGGTAGTGTTCCTCCTTTCAAGGAGCACCATGAGTAGATGAACTGATGAAATCGCAGAGAATATTGAGGCACAGTTGCCAGGGAGGATTAGTGAGTCACCATGGTATATAATCTAGGTTATATTTATATTGACATGGCGGCAGTTCTTGTTCACCACAAGAGCACTGAAGCATCTGCTTCCATTCCCAGCATCCTATCTTTGTAAAGCAGGGTTTTCTGCAGTGACAGCAACTAATAGGAGATTACAGTGTAGTCATGTCTCTCAGATAGGGCAGTCTAGTTGTAGGAAAATAGATTTATAGCTCTGTCTGATTCTGTGTTTTGCTGGGTTATATAATTATTTCATTATATATTACAATGCAATAGTAATAGAAATAAAATGCATAATAAATATAATTTTCTTGAATTATCCTCAAGCCAGCCCTCATCTCCCCTAGTCTGTGGAAAAATTAGCTTTTACAAAACTGACCCCTGGTGCCAAAAAGTTTGGGACTGCTGGAATAGGCCACTGAAGACTGAGATGTCATCAAAGAGCCTAGTGAAATTCAAAGAGATAAATCAATATGAAATACGTAGATGGTGAAGGCTAAAATTAGGTGTTTAAAGACTAAAACATTAATTTTATTATTAATAAAATGAACTAATAAAATTAATATTGTCCCAAATGAATTTAAGAAAAGTGTATTATAAAGATGTTTTTGGACAATTTGAAAATAAGATGATTTCATGAAACAAGTATGTCTTCATGCCCAGTTAGTTTTAGTTTCTTGTTAATCTAGGCCAATTAATTAGGGCTGCATATAGCACTAACTTTACAATACAAAAAAAGGAGAGAAAATATCAAAAATGCACTGTGTGTGATCAAAGAAGGCATTGTTTTAGGAAGACTTTTTGTATTTTTATGTGTATACTGTTTCATAATATATTTTTTTAATAAATAGAACCAAATTAATTAGGTCACTTCATTTCACTAATTATAAATTTTCTAATAATTTCATACAGGACTTTGTATTTTGCCACAGTGTTTGGACCATCACATACAGATCACAACAAAACAAATTGAAAACAAAATAAAGCTCTTGGAGCTTCCAGAGGTGATTTCCCCCATCAAACAGATTAAAATCTATGTACTTGAGCCTAAGATGCAAATAAAAGACCTATTCCACACCTCCTGAGAGAACTTACTCCTGTCCTCACACTCCCGTGAAGCATCTGAAGTAAATTCAGCCTACTGGTATATGGAATATTCTACTGTTTTATAGTTTTTTATTTTTTTACTTTTTTTTTTGAGGCAGGGTCTCGGTATGCAGTTTAGGGTGGCCTTGAGCTCACTTTGTAGCTCAGTTTGGTCTCAAACTCGAGATGATCCTCCTGCCTCAGCCTCCTGAGTGCTGGGATTACAGGCATGTGCCACCACTGCTGGCTTATTCTACTGTTTTAAAGTCTGAATTTTTCTACCATCGAGTGTGAGAGGTTGGCTAGGAATAGCAGAGCAAAGCACTCAACAGTGAGGAAGTGAGTTGGAGCAAACACTGAGTATCAAGTATTAATCAAGGTTTTAAAAGACACAATTTAGAAAGTGATTATCCACTTAAATTTACTTTGTGAAAATGTGTATATGTCCAAATTTGAAAGAAAACATTTAGAACAATTTTACAATTTCACCAAGAAATAGAAAATACTTATTCAATTAAAATTATGCTGATGAAAGTACCTTGTAACAACCATTAAGGGATGTTGTTTAATGTCACTTATTGCATTCATATGATGCTATGGATAATTGCTGTTGATTACATTTCAAAATAAAATCTTTATTAAAGAGACAGGAACTGCATATGTGGAACTGACCAATGAAAAGCTGTATAGCTTCTTATTTGGAGTTTAATACCAGAAATATTGGAAGCTCCTGTTCTAGTTAGGCTCGTGTATAATATTGAATTTTTGAAAAAAAATAGACTGATGCACTAGGAAGTTAACTATTTCATCTAATTTGTGCCACTTACTAGCTTGGGTAACACTGACGGTTTACGTATTGTAAGCAAATGACTCTTCATCCACCCCACAATGCTGACAGCCTATCAGTCTCATACACACAATTCCCTAGGAAGTAACTTACCTCTTGCTTTGTCTGGAATTTTCCCCTTGTTAGTGTCATCCCACTCACAGGAAAATAGGCCATCCGATCAGTACTTGGCTGGAAGGGTTTCTTGCCTGTTCTATCTTGTTGTGGGGTCTCTGTGGTATGCAGAGGACAGAGGTGGGGACCAAACCACTATGATGGCTAAAGGAGGAGCCACTTAGCAGCTTCCCAGCTTTCAAGGAGAGGGAGAAGAGTCCCCCACTTCTGGGAGTTCCATTAAACGTTAGTCAGTCAGTGCCTTGCAAGGAGGCCTCAGCTCCCTGTGACAGTGATCATCAGGAACAGTGTTTTCAGTTCTTAATTTCTACACATTTCCTCCACACAGATGAAGTGGGGGAGAGTCACACAATCTCCACCTTAGCACATGCTGTGCTCAGAAGCGAGCCTCTTCTGCTGTTCCAGAGAGAGGCTGCCATCGCCATTTGATCTGTCTTGCTGGTTACTTGTCAGGATGGAAGCTAGACATCCCCTTGAGCTTGGGGATGTCTTTGTAGGGGAGTGACAGCAGGGCACCCTGATGGTTCAGTGTGAGTATTCATCACTTTCGGTTATGTTCAATGCCAAGAGCACTTCACATCTCAACACTGAAATTCCAGCTACAAATATTTCCATACCTTCATTCCTCAAGACATGGATCTACAATCTACGAGAGGTGTTTCTCACACCCAGAAGAGCAACATCCACCACATTTTCTGTCAGATTGACTGGCAGTGGGATGAAGATCCTTATGAAAAGTGCCTCACAGCAGAAGAATGATATCTGCCCCTTTTCCTGTCAGAGTGATTGGCCACTGGAATATTCTCTTTCTTTTACCCCTTCCTGTGCAGGTCTTGTGCTGCTCACACATTTTTTGTTGTTGTTCTTCTGCAGTTTTACCACTAGCTTTTTGCACCTTAAAAAAACTTTCCGTACCTGGAAGAAGCATGCTTTGCTAGGTCTTTTCTCATTCTTCGATTACGGACTTGAATTTGAACTGTGAATCTAAGACTTCAAAGTCAAGTATCTATGATTTTGAGAAGTTGCTTAGCTTCTGTAACTTCAAGTAAGATGAATTATGTTCAAAAGCTAAGACCACTGCAGCCTCACAGAAACTGGTTCATTTTCCTTACTTTTTGGCAGAAAAAAATTTTACCAAATAATAATTGCTAGTAGACCAGCTACCATCTGTTTTGGGGAAATTATCAATTTAGGAAGAATGTCAATCAGGAAATTATCTTTACATTGTTAGCAATGATAAGGTCACCGGGGGTCAGTTCGGGAATACCAGAAGGAGATAGTTGGATAGAAATATAAGTCATGTTTTATAAAATGCCCAATACGAATGCGTTTTCTGAAGCAGCATGTACAGGCGCATGCCTTCAGCCCCAGCTACTCAGGAGGCTGGGACAGAAGGGGCACCTACATCAAGGAGGTGTAGCCCAGCCTGCACATCTTTAAAAAGATGTGTGTGCTTATGTGGAAGAAAATAGGATGTGCTGTTCTTCGAAGAGTGACAGAAAGAAATCATTCCAATAAAAATCACAATTACCGTAAGTACCCTTCATAGTTGTGATTGTTATATTTCTGCCCATTCCTCTGAAATTGCTTTTCAATCTTTTGAAAGAGATGGATATTTTAAATCACCAGGTGAGTTATCCCAGCAGTCCCCTTTCTGGACTTCCTCCTCAGATGAAGGAAAACTATTCCAGTTTAATGAAAGAAAATGATACGTATGGTCTATTGAATTCTCTTCTCCTACATCCCCTGGAAACTCTCATGGAGAAACAGATGACTTCTCTTGACCTAAAGGAAGAGCGCAGTAACATCAGCTCATTCCACTGTTTGTTACTTAGATGATGCAGTAGAGGTGGTAAATGAGATAGTAGCACTGCAGGATCCCTTCCCACTAGGGTCAAGGGTGCATCCTGAGGAATTCACGCAGATACAAATATTATTAGGACGTGTCAAAGAATTCTGGCCCATTCATCATTGTTTTGTAGGTTTTTTAAAAACACTGAATTTTTTTTTCAAGTTTGCAAATCTCTGATATAACCTATCTGGATACTTAAATTCCACTTTTAAAGATTCACCTGTCAATCATCACACTTTTTAGCCTTTAGGTACTTTAGTTAAAACTTGAACAGCTCTGCTGGGCACAGCCTGTTGACATCTATCATTCTCCGACAGCCCGAGGTGAGCAGCAAGGCAATAGACAGGGAGCAGCAGCTGTGTTCACAGCGGCTAGGAGCACTCGGGAGAGGCAGCAGGAGGACTCCAGACACGGGGGAGTGGCTCTGAGAAAGGTGGACAGATGACTTGGAAGAGAGTTTCTACTTCTCCGTTGTGTCTAGCTCTTACTCCGAAAGTAGAGGCAGCCTGAAGATGTTAGATTGTATCATAGGGAACTTAATAATTATAGAGCAAGGTACTTCAAGGTCTTTAGGAGGAATGGGCTTCCAAATATTTCAAATTTGATATCAGAACGGACTCTTTGTTAAAGGAAATCCCTAGGACCATTAAAGGCAGAAATCTCTCCCTTGCCTGTAGGCCTTCTACCTAAATCAAGGGAGGTTCCTACTGACTCAGGCCGGTCTTGTCCTGATGGTGGCCCATGCCAATGGGAAGCCATGAAACCCCACTGGCCTTTCGCAAGTGCTTTGTGTCCTATTCCCTGCCTCCTGGACAGGGGTTCGCCCACGCTCTGTCCCCCAGAAACTCTCTCTATAATCTCACTCTAACAAGCCTCAAAATCTGAGCGCCCTGGATGAACATAACGTTCTCAGGTAGCCACTTGCTTCTGAAGAAAAGGCTGCTCTATCACATCATTCAAAGCAGGGTTGCCTAAGTGTGGAGCTGAATGTGACAGAATGTCTTTAATACAAAGTTACCCTGCGCTCACTGAGGAAAGGACAGCCAGCAAAACCCTGGGCAATGCCCTAAGTTCTGCAGAGGGATTGTCCGTCCCTGCCCCTGGTTAGCCTCTGTTAGTCATTTCTCTGCCACCTACCCCTTAGTTTCTCGCTTTCTGAATCAGGGGCTCTTAGGAAGCCCAAGTCCTTTCTCACAATATGCATTTTATCTGTAATCCTCATCTTTTCTAATGGCAGTCTGCTTGTCCAGCTCTGTCCGGTCTGGTTGTCCCTCCTTGGGAGCTCTCTGCCTCTTTCCCACACTTTTAAAGCTCTGGCCTTGTTAGACTAAAGTAGTATTAGCTGGCTGTGCGTCCCCTACCACTAACACCTCAAACACCCAGGAAGAATTGCCAGGGATTTATTTGCTGTTTTTATGCTGGCTGTAGTTACATTCTTTAGAAAAATATAATTTAAATCCCTGTACTTCAGAAGCCTGATGTGCAGAATGAGTAAAACAAACACCTTCCTTCTAACAATATTGTAAAGATTCATGTGTTAACATATATAAAGTGGCTTCAGGTAAACAGCTGACAAGCCAGTCTGAATTGCAAATTAGTTCTAATATTAAATTGAATGAACATGACAGTTTCCAATTCATAGGTTTCACCAGTGACAGTTTCTGCCATTGTGCCCGATGCGTTGGCTTGCTCAATAATTTTTAGATGTTTTCAGAGTTTTCTAATGTTTTCAAGCATCTTTGTAATAGTTCATCTAGTACCCAAGTAGATGATCAGCAAATTATGGCTATTTCTTAATTTTGACACAGAGCTTCTTTCTGTCTACTGATTGAACTTTGTTCCTATTGTTGCCATTTTATCATGCTTTTGTATGATAAAATAATTTAGTACAAAGATACTAAATTAACTGTTTTTTTATTTTAAAAAATTAAAAACTAACAAAATAACAATGAGGATAAAATCAAAGTAACATAAAAACAACAAAAACAATACATGACCTCAAAACAAAGTGATAGGAAGTAACAATGGTTGCTACGTTACATAATGTTATCTTCAAAGAAGTTGCTCAGTCCACCGGACATAATGTAAGATTGATCAAACAATCAAAGACAGTAACAAGAAGTAAAAACAAACCAGCAACATTGGAAATGATGCAGAGCTTCACCACACACAGTGGCAGGAGTTCAACAATGGTTCTTACACTGCATGTTGTTGTTTTCATATCAGTCATTCTGATTACCAAATTTAAGCTGCAAAATTGGTCAAGAAAAAAGACAATTTTAAGCACTGACTGTTCCTTTCAATAAACCACAGACATTAGCAATGCACTTATTCCAGCTACCCTTATATATACATATATATTTCATAGCCAGGAGTTCCTTGGGACAAGAATTGTGATTTTTTTGTGTTCATTTTGCTTGATGAGTAAATAGATATTTAATAAACACTTATCAAAGCAATGAATGGTTTATCCTTAAGATTTTCTTGAATGGAGGTAAATAGGTCATAATATGGAAACTATACGGCATCTGTATAAACAAGAAGATTTTGGTTTTCTCCTCATTGTAGCTTACAAGAGTGTTTTCTAAATTATAGCTCAAAATCTATTTATGGCAGGAATGAAACCAAGCTTTTATTTGAGCAACGTAATTTAGTATTTAGTAGCATGGACTTTATAGGCAGATTTTTTACCTGCTTCCCCTACTTTTCTAATAGCTAGGTTACATTAGCAAGTAATTTCAAACCCCTGTGCTTGAGAATATTAAATTTTAAATTGGAAATGTTATAATGTTATTCCAAGAATATTGATAAAAGATTGAGGGGAAAAGGGAAAAAATACAAGTCAGTTACATTCAGTGTCTCTTAGTTCACTGAAAAGGAAGATTTGTGCTAACATTGATTGGAGAAATTTTTATGCCCATATCATGTACTCTGAGCAAATATTTTAAAGATAACAACATGCAATGTATTAACTATTGTTGTTCTATTACTTTGTTATGAAATTTTGTTTTACTCTTTCCCATAAAATAAAAAAGGAAAGTAAAAATAAAAGAATATCAGTAACACTTGATACATGTAATTCTTAACTAAAGTTATTGAAACACTGACTTTTGATGAAAGTATAAAGTGCCAGTGGTTCAAGAGCTAGCAAAAGTCAGTGTTTAGATTGTCAAATTAAGCATGAGAAATACATGCAAATAATTTTGTATTTAAATATATAGCTCTATATCAATGCCAATGTCCTTCCACATTCATAATGTGCAATCCAGTTTCCTTTTGTTGCTCAGCACATTATCCAATAGTGATCTTTTAAAATAGTATTGGTTTTTATTATTGAGATCATTTTTTAAAGATTTTCTAGCTTTCCTTATATACTTGTTGATTCTTCTTAAACTAATAAGGTTACAGCATTCTCTGAACTCCATAGCTTATGTAATGTTGAACTGTTTTTATTAATAAGTGTTCCTATTGCTAAAAGTTAATCCTGACAACACTGAGTCTTCCACCTACCAACACAGTGTATTTTTTTAGGTCTTCTTCCATTTCTTTCATCAATATTTTGTAATTTTCTCTGTAGGAATACTGCATATATTTTGTTAAATTCTGATGATAATGTAGAGCTGTTTAAACATTTCAAATTTCCTGATGGCTTTATCCAATCTTTCATTTTCTAATTCATTTATACTTGATTAATCTGCTGGTTTCTAAGAAAAATATCTTTTATATTACATTAAAACAAGAATTTGTTCAATTACCATTGTTTTTCTATCCAGTTTTGCTTAATTTGTCTTACTACCATATTATTTGATGTTGATGATCATTCTCAAAAGTTTGGATGTTCTGTTTATTCTTGAGTGTCACCTTCCCCCAAACTACCACTAGCTACCACTACGGCTGAGTACACTAAAGTCCTACCTCATGGTACAGTGTCACATATTTGGAAAGAGGGTTTTTGTGGAAACAATCAATAAAATGGGGTCATACTGGGTTAGGCTAGACCTTAATCCCAACACCATCATCCTAGAAAGAAGAAAATTTGGAGAACACACCTCAGAAGGAATGTCCTGCACTGCCAGAGGCAGAGATAGGGGTAATAACACAGCAAAGGAACACCAAGAATTTCAGACAACCAAGAGAAACCAGAATACAGCAAGAAAGATCCTCTCTTGGAGCCTCTAAAGGGAATGAGACCACATTAACTTTCTGGTTTCAGACACATAGTCATTCAACTTGTGAGAGAATAAACTTCCATTGTGTTAAGACACATTGGTGAAGGCAATTTGTTTTGATAGTCCTAGGAAAAGAATTCTTTAGAGTTTATCAGTTCTCTACAATATATCAAAATGCACCTCTTTTGCAGTGATCCTATATGATCCAACTATGCAGTTGCTAACTCTAGACATACATTTTTTTCTAACCAATTCTTTGATTAATTTCTTTCCCTTTCCCTCTGCATTTTCTCCTGCACCACAACAATGCATGCGGCCACCTATCATCGCCACAGTCACTGTGGGTCACTCCGCATTCATGAGCAGTACGAGGCTTCACGGCTGCTCCAGAAGTCATTCCAGCTTGTGTTTTTGTTTATTCTGAACTTGGGATTTCTCAGGGGTATGTGGGATAAACTGCCCTTTCCCACCCAATCCCTATCTCTGTACATGTTCTAGCTCTGGTTCTCTCTAGCCTAGTTTATTTGCCATCGGATTCTGTCTACTTTACAGCTTCTAGAGTTCTTTTAAACAATTCCTGACCTCTGGTTGAAATCCATTCTTGATTTGCAGGTTCATTCTTTATATCTTTCTTCTCTTACATTAGGAGAATTACAGGCAGGATATGGAGTGAAGGCACATGTTCAGCCTGTCTTCCTTAGTCAGGCTGCTAATGGCTTTTAATCTATTTATTTACTTGTGTTAATTCTTTTCCAGTCAGGCCTTTTAAACTATACTGGTTTTAGAAGCTTTTCTGTAACTTTCCTTTCCTTGCCTTTTTTTTTTTTTAACTTTATCTAGGGCCCAAGGGTAAATTGTGGCTGGCTCTGCATATAAACAAGGTAGATTTTCCTTCTGTGGGAGAACTATTGATTGGTTTTATGTGAATAGAATCTTTTTTTGAAAATTCTTGTTTATGTGAGAAATAGGGATTGCGTAGTAATGGGAAAAGATCCCCTACCTAAGAATAATCCCCTTATATCCTTTAGTGTGCCCTAGTTTAAATTTACTTTTATTTCAAGATAATTACCTACATGATACAAGCTTTTCTAATCTGAAAAAAGGATAACTTGTCTTCATTAGTAAAATTTGTAATTTAGATTAATTTTCAAGTGCTACAAATAATCCACATAGAAGTTTTGGTTCATACAAACACAAAATGCACAATTGCCAGACTTTCAGTATTATTCCCTGAGGAAAATCTAGTGCTAAACAAAGAGGCCTAATTTGCACTCATGTGGGCAGGTGGGCTTGTGTTTGTAGCACAGACACCACAATAAAAATGCTTTATTAGCAGGCATCATTTGAAACAAATGTAAAAGAAACACAGAAATAAGGATTTCAACATTCAGAACAAGCTGACAATATACAAAAAAAAAAACCTGAGCAAGTTTTGTTTCTTTATTTTTTTAAAGAAAACTGTTTTCTGGGAATCTCCAGGATATTAACTCTAAGCTATGCTTTATATCTTTACCAATAGGGCCCGAGAAAAGGAAAATTAATGAATTTACACTGAGACACTATCCTCCTTTCGTTTTATTTTCCCTTGGTATTTTACACTTTGGAATGTTTCTGTTTGCTGAAAATACAAAGTAACATAAAAAGAATAATTATGCACCTGCCACCACATTAACGTTGTGGCATATTTCCGTCACATTTTCTTCTTTTTAAGGTGTCAATGTTAAGATGTAACTTGGAGCCCTTTTCTCTGCTTGCATCATGACTTCCCCTCCTTTTAAGGGTAGTCACTGTTTCCAGTCCTTTCTTTTCATTTATTTTCCCTTTTTCTTCCCATGCAGTTCTACAGTCATCTTCATTTCCCTTCTGTATTCTTCATGCACAACCTATTTTTCCTGTGTTACATGAAATTATCCCCTTCCCTTTCCTCCTGTGAGATGAGGCAAGCACACTGGTTTTGCCCACTAACTCACTCTAACTTCTGTCATTACTTTGAGTAGTTTAGTCTTACCTTTTGTAGCTCCAAATCTTTCATCTTATAGTCAATAGTTAACTAAATTTGGCAACATATTTTACCAAATTTTATGTTCAATATTTTCATGCATCCTACTTTTTCCCTCTGATTTTAATCTTTTTGATATATTTTTGATAGTTCTTTTTCAGAATGCATGACTAGCAAACTCTTTTGGCTCCTATGGGTCTGAAAATACATTTTCCCTCCTTCTTAGGAAAAATTTAACGAGTTATAGAATTCTTGGTGGAGAATTAACTTCTTTCAGAACTTTAATGGGAAATTACTGTCTTTAGAGTTTAACCTTTATAGTTTAAATTTTTACAGTTTACATTTTTCCTTCATACTGGCACTGGATGGTGCATCCTGGGGGCTTCTTTCCAGGTCCTTGGTTTCCTGAGCAAAGGACAGGATAAGACACTGAGAAAAGGCGTGCAGCTCATCCATTTATTGAAGGTGGAAAAAAGGATGCTCCACAGGGTGAGCGAGCTGCTGAAAAAGCTTCTAGTGGCCCCAAGGATAAGGGCACAGGGGTTTGTAGTACCCACACCCCTAGACTGACTTCCGTTCACCTCACAGGAATAAGGAATTGGGGCATTCGTACTAACAGAAACAAACCTGGCCTTAGCCCAGATATAAACTGTCTCAGGGCAAAGGTGTGTTTGGCCTCTCACCAGATGGACATGAAGGATCAGAAACAGTGCCTTTTGACTGGCTGTGCCTGCGTGTAAATGAAGGATTGACAACAGCACCTTCTGATTGGTCCTGTAAACAAAACCAGATTTGAATTGAAGACAGCACTTTTCTGATTGGTCCATGGTGCTCAGCAGTATCAAGTCTGCCGTTATTTTGGATCCCATCTCTTGCACATGTCACCCAACATTTTAGCCATGGGTTTTTATGACCTTAGACATACTCCATCTACTTTGATATCCAGTTTTCCCCGCCATTAACCTACCTCAAAAGCCCTCAGAAGTGCCAAGATTAAGTCCCTTATTTTTATTCACAACAGGCACATATTTAAACATAATTTTGAATCCTGTTTTCTTCTTGTGAAAGTAAAATAGAATTTTTCTTATTTAAATTGTGTGTTGGCTACCTTTGTTAAGTTTGCCTCACATAGGAATGTTTGTAGGCTAATACTGACTGGAAATTTTCATTTCAGTTCCAGCCCCTCTGACCTGGAGGCTTTATCTTTGCTGCTGCTTCTTCCTAGCAACCAGCACAATGGCGGCAATTCTGGCTGCTGATCCACAGCTAACAGTCGCTCAGACCAGCCTGGCTCAGTATAGTAGCATCTGGGCTGGGGTGGCCAGAAGAAGGCTTCTCCCTATTTCCTCCACCTCAGGCCAGGGCCGCAGGTGTGGCTAGATAAAATTTTAAGTCTTCTTCCATTTTGATAGGGCTCTTTGGTTTCAGGCACTGCATGCAAGATATTCTACCCTAACCCACCAGAGGTTGATTTTGTTTTTATAAACCTACAGGATCAAAATTCCCTGACTGTAGTGCTAGGGTTGCTTCTGGACCCAGAAACTGTCAATTCTGAAGCTTCTGCTTCAGCTATCACTGCTTTTCAGTCCCATCTCTGGTCCACAAGGATTCTTGCCTTGCTTCTAAAAATCACTCAGTCTTTCTAATTTTCACTTCTAAGTTAACTGTGTCATTATTTGTGTTCCAAGAAAGGCAGAGGTCCTCAGTGCCTACACTTCCTGTGTCGATCTAGAGAAAGCAATTCCTGTGTAACAGTGACTGAAACGTACTTTAAAACACATATTTATACGTTGATTTATATTTATACACAAATTTTGTATTTTGAAGGGTAACAACAAATTCCTGGAATTAAACTTTCTAAATATATGCCTTTCTTCACCACCACTGTTTGAAAAACTCATACCAAGCCCTGGAAGCAAGCATGCTTGTCCATTCTCAGATGAGGACATCTCTGCTGATTCTCTGTCTCTTTGTGTACTTGAGCATAAATCACTTGAGGAAAACAAAATAATACATGAGAGATTCCATTCACTTTTACATTCAATGATTACTTGCTTCTTTTCACGAATACCCTGAAAGTGTAGGATTCTCACTGAACTAAATAATGCCATCTACTAGTTCGATTTTTGTCATAAAGACAGTTGTGCAAAATTCAAATTGTTGAAAACTCAAATTACACCTAATTCTGTCTCTTTTCAACCTCATATAATGGCTGAGTCACAGCTAGAATTAGTGCCCAAACATAGTGATTTCCGTTCAGTGGTGCTGCTGTAACCAGCACTGCAAAGTGCAACTAAAAGTTGGATGTTTTACTTTTAGAGATAAGCAACTCTCCAGACTTCATCCTGCCGAGCATATAATCAGTAGCCCTTCCGATCTTCAGCCCAAAAGAAGTGACAGTATACTCAGATGCCACTCCCAGGAGGCTGGGCCCTTCCATCCACAGGAGAGGGCAGAGTGAGCTGAGACTGGAAGTGACCTTTGTTTTCGCCCCTCCGCAATTCCTTGTTACGGACCTGTACACAGCGAGAGGCTGATTTGAGAACGATGGGCCCTTCCATATCCTAAAAGCTAATTTTGAATAAGTCCTTTTTCCTTTTTACCAAAATAAATGGTCACCTTTGACCATCTTGATAATTAACTGAAGACTTGGAAACTTAGCTATATTTGAGTTGAGAGACAAGAATTTTTTCACAGTATATTCACCGGTTTCTCCAACTTTTAAAAAGAAATTTTCATCCATGGAAAAAAATTGATTTTGAATTTAGTAAACATATTGAGTAATTTTTAAAACGTTGTTATGTGAGACATGCTCACTTGTGAAATAAGTCAGCAGGATACTGAGAGGTCGGCTGCTCCCTTGCACAGCCAGCGTTAAGGGCTTCTGTCTCCTGGGAGGTTGGGCTGCGAACTGCTTGGTGAATTTGTCCCTTTGAGGAATAACTGGAGAGAAGGACACGCTGGACAGTACATCTTATGCTATGAAGCTATAAACACACGTACGAGTAAAACAGCGAATTGAGATGGCAACCACATATCCCAAACAAAAGGTCAGTTTATATATTAATGTATTAGAGACTTCAGACACAATCGTAACTTTTCTATAAAAATCATATCAGTAAGTAGTTACTCACAAGGTTGGCTTACCATGCGTCATTTGGATTCGATTTCAACTAGCAGACTCGAGTTCCTCAATAATTATCTTCTATAGGTCTTTAACCCTCAAGACACTTCCATTGTTCAATGAACCCAGTTATGGAGAATTCAATGTATCAGCTTATAAATAATATGGCTTTTCAGCAATATTCTTTCTACTACAATCCCCAGATATAATCAACTATCATTTTCAAGATCCATAACATAAAGCCGATTAGCAAGCAAATAAACCTCAAATTAGAGAATGCTAGATGCTCATATTGTTTTTCAGATAAAAGGTTTAAATCTCATGGTTCTAATGAGGGAAACTCTAACTTTCTTTTCAAAATTATTTAGTATGTCATCATGAATTTATTTTAAAAATGTAAAAATCTATTCCCTCAACCTATGATCATCAGGGTTGAGACTTAAAGTTTACATGGCAAAACAATATTAAAAATATGAACTGCTTAAGGAATCAAGATTTGATAATCCTAGTCATTAAATCGATTAAAGACACAAATTAACATTTGAAGAAAAAGAATCTCATAATTTTGAACTAATTAGATGATGATAAAGTTTACCTTGTTCTAGACAGCTGAATAAAATAAACATTTAATATGTAAGAAAAAAGTATTTAATGAGCTAATGTAGTAACTTTATCTCCATGTACTGCTAAAGATAATTCTTATTAAGTGCATGAAGAGATATAGAAAATGTGGGTCAGGACAAGGAGGACTCACTTTTCTTGTCCAAAAGTTATAGGCAGCTAACTTAGATGGAAATTAATATACAGCCAGAGAGGAACTCGGCAAAAAGTAAATAAATAAATCAGAAAAAAATAAGCTGAAACAGAAGGAAAGGAGGAAGGGAAGAAGGAAGGAAGGAAGGAAGGAAGCAGAATTGTGGCTGGAGGTAAATCTAAAGAAGGCAGGACTCAAGATGAAGACACAGTGGCTAGGCTTGCATGCCTCTCTACGTGATGAACAATAAATAACTTAGAATTATTCTGTAATTAGCACCACCTGCTCCATAAATCCAGATAGGCATCAGTCACCCAGGTGGGTGACCAGATCACCTGGACCTATCCCTTCCTAAAATGCCTTTGTCCTTTCCACATATCCTTGCTATGTGATCCATTTCCCTATTGGACCAGTATTTGCTAAGTGGCTACTCTTGTAATTGTACAGATAGATTATGGCTTGGCCCACGTTGTACCTACATGAGTGTGCTGTAGAAATTACCCCCAAAGGGGTTTCGACGGCCACCTATTCAGGATCCTTCCTAGAAATCCAGGAGCTCTTCTCTCCTTATTTCCAATAAAACTCCCTCACTTCTTCCTTTGGTTCACAAATTCATTCTTTGATAATGTGGGACCAGGAACACTTGACATCTAACAGGTGAGGCATTATATTGCTCCTATATCACAGCAGAAATTTTTCCAAGTAGCAGAGACTGAAGCTAGGCGGCCAACATCACCCAGTGGAGCAACGGGACCCATTTGGCTACAACTCTCATGCCCATGCCTCATGCAGAGATATTGCTCTCCAGGATAAGGAGCCCCCATAGACAACTTGAAATTAAGAGAGGGTCCAAAAAGCACTCACTCAAGTGGCATCAAGCTGCTGCTTTCACTAGTCAAGCTAAGCAATCAGCAATCAGGATAATGATTGTCCAGCTTTTCATTAAAGTCAAACATTTGCCACATGACCGTGAGAGTTTGGGCTGACAATATGGGACATACCATAGCTTCTGGAGGTGTGTGTCATAGTCATAAGCAGTAATAGAAATTATTTTAAAATAGGACAGCAGAAGTCTTTTTTGCAATTATATGTAGATGTTTATGTCAGTTACAAAAAGGCAATAAGAAACCCTCTTGACAAAATTACAATTTTTCCTCATTACATGAAATTAAAAATAAAATCAGTAAAGGCCTATTATTTGTAAATGATGAAATAAAACACAGCAGTGTGGGATAAACATTTAAATAACATTCCTGTGGAGAAGAGAAAGTTAATAAATGATGGTGAATTAGAAAAATGGCGCTTTCTTGTGTTTTAGTTTCCTTGGTTTCACAGCAAATAAATTCCCAGCCATAAGCCATCTCTCTACTCTCCACCCCTAGGGACTAAATTAGGTGTCACCAACGTTCTTTTAAAATATTTTTATTCTTACATGTTTGCTATATATAATAATTACAGTCATAGTGAGGAGTTGGTATGTGTACATAGCCACATCTTAGTGTTTCCTGGCCTTCTTCCCCTTCCCTTCCCCTCCCTTCACCCCTACATCTCCTTCCCACTTGCAGATGATCTTCCTATTTCCTAATATTCCTAATGATATTTCCTCATATTATTTCCTAATATTAGGATATTTCCTATTTCCTAATAGTATTCCAAATAATACTTAATTTTGCTCTTTAAATTGCTTATACTTTGGGTTTCTCATATAAGAGAAACCGTGTGGTGTTTAAACCTGTGTATTTGATTTGTTTCACTTAACATTATGGTTTCCTGGTGCATCTATTTTCCCACCAATGAATCAACTTTATCCTTCTTTATGGCAGAGTAGTACTCCATTGTGTATAAATGTTGTTTTCTTTAACCATTCATCTATTGATGGATATATAGGCTGCTTCCCAGAATTAGCTATTATGAATTGTGCTGCTATAAATTTGGATATGCATGTATTACAGTAATATGATATGTTTAACTTTTTGAAAAGATACCTAGAAGGGGGATAGCTGTGTCAAGCAACATTTCTAATTTTAGTTTTTTGAGCAATCTCCATAATGATGCCTATAGTAGCTGTGCTGGTTTTACATATCAACAGTGTGGAAGGGTCCCTTCCCCCTCCACTGCGACAGCATCTGTCATTATTTGACTTCTTGATGATGACCATTCTTTGTAGGCTGAGATGGACTCTTGGTTTGCTTTCATTTGCATTTCTCTAATAGCCAGAGATGTTGTACATTTTTAATGCTTGTATGGGTCATTGCACTTCTGCAAATTATCTATTCATTTTAATTGCCCATTTTTTGAATGGGTCTTTCATTTGAGGGGTCTAGATTTCTAAGCACTTTATATATTCTAGGTACTGGTCCTCTGCCTGAGGAGGAGCTGGCAGAATTCCTTTCCCGTTCTGTAGGTTGTACCTTCACTCTGTTACTTGTTTCTGTTGGTGTGCAGAAGAATTTCTCTCATGTAATCCCATGCATTGATTTTTGATGCTATTTCTGTGCAATTGGGTTTGTGTTCTGAAACTCTTTACTTATCCCCAAGCTTTCAAGAGTTTTATCTGCTTTATCTTCCAGCATGTTTAGTGTTTCTGTTTTAATATTGAAAGCTTGGACCAATTCTGGGTTTATTTTTGTACATTGTTAGAGATATGGGCCTATATTCTACCTTTCCCATGTGTGGAGCTAGTTGTTCCAGCACCATTGTCTTTCCTGCAGGACATTTCCCAAGTTTCATATTCACAAACGCCAGGGTAAGTGTATGTGGAGATATGGTCTTCAAGGGAGTAATTAAGGGTAAATGAAGCCACAGGATGGGCCCTCACACAAGAGGACTGGTGTCCTTGTGAAGATGCCCAGGAGCACCAGGACTCTCTGCACATGTGCACAAAGGAGGCCCATGTGAGGACACAATACAAAAAGGAGCAGCTGCCAGCCAGTGCTATTTACAACAGCCAGGAGAGGGAAACCACCGTAGCATCCATCAGTGGACAAAGGGATACAGAACATGATGAGATTCCTAAAAGTGTAATATTATTTGGCCCCCAAAAAGAATGAAACCTCACTGCTCTCAACAGTGTCAATGAGCCTCAAGGACGTTATGCTAAGTGAAATAGGTCCAACAGAAAAGAAATATCATATGGTCACACATGTGGCATCTAAAATACGTAAACATCCAGAAATAGAGAACAAAACAGTGGCTACAAGGGGCAGAACGAGTGGGGAGGTACAGTGAGGGTACGAAACCATAGATGGTAGTGTAGAGTCTAGAAATCTAGTTTACAACACGAGGCCTATAGAATTGGAATGTTTGGGATTCCTAAAAGATGAATAGGTTCACTTGTCATTCATGACACAAAAACAACAATAACACACAACTAGAAGAGATGATGGGTGCGATAATTTGCTTCACCATGTTCTATTAATCTCTGTGTGTTGCATAACATCATGTTGTAAACCTTAAGTGTGTACAACAAAATATGTTCAGAAAAAATGGTGAGAGCTAAGTCCTTGCACTTTACTATAACGTCTGAGCTGTGCAAACAAGGAGTTGAAAGTGCTATAGATAAGAGCAAAAAAGCCTAACCTTGGCCAAACACAATTTGAGATATACATTCAGACCAGGTCACAGGTGGTCAGACTTTTTAACAATTTTGAGCTCAGGATTCAGTGTTCATCAAAGATATTTATAGATTCTTTCAAAGTTGTCATAGTCCAGCAAAAGTCACAACCTCACATGAATCAAATAGGTCAGAGGGCAAGACACAGAGCACCAATGCAAGGGGGGAGAGACTCTTCGCCTGGCGTGCCCCAGGCCATGAACAGTGGAATGAGGGTTTTCCATTGACTCTATTTAGTCTTCTGAAAGCAGGTCATGGTGTCACACAGCTGTTGCCTAATATAACTGCAGCACTGAGCTGTATCTATCTAGCATTTAAATCAGGCCCGGCCAATGACCAAGGTGAATATGGTTGTCTTTTTAAGCTATCCTCTGGTCGAACTACTTAAAAAAAGTTAAAGAATCATTTAGAACTGAGTGTATAGGGTGACAGAGAATTGCATCAGTTATGCAAATCATGGTTCATTATTTACTTTTAAATATATGTAACATAGGGTAAAAATCTTTTTCTGAAAAAATTTTATCAGTTAATATAAAATACAAATTCTCATATATATTTATTAATGCAATAGTAAAAATGAGATAATAGCATTCGGTTGTAAAACTTGTTAGTTTTAGTTATAGAAACCGCTTTTATAGATCTTTTAAATAGCCCTTAAGTAGTAAAATGAAATGGGAAATAGATTGACCTTTATGAATGTAATTGGAAAGTATACCACATTGATAATTTTAGGAAGAATGTTATGTACTTTTGCAGCCAATTAACTGTTATAAGTGATTTATTACTCTCCTCTACATCTTCCCAAAAGAGCTGAAGACATCATATTACAGCAGTACATACATGCAAATGTTTACAACACCACACTTTATAATAGCAAAACCTGGGAAGCAGCCAGTTTGACCATTAACAGATAAATGGATAAGTAAAGTGTGCTATTGACTTCCGGGAAGATGGCGACCAGGTGAGCAGCAAAGGAGGGATCCTCCCTGATAGAGACCCCCGGCTCCAGATAGGCTTGGCGAGCACGAATGCCGGGACCTCGGCTGGGAAGTTCAAACTGAACGTGTTTCTCTGCACTGCTGGAGACACGGCAGGGCGGCCCAAATTGCCGTGGAAAGATGCGGGAAAGCCCGGAGCGCTGGGTACCAGAGACGCTCAGCGCAGTGGACCGGTGGCAGCTCGGCTGGGTCCGAGCACCCAGGGAGTGCAGGCGGCTCGGTCCCTCCCGCTGCCTGACCCTGCGTGGCTTGCCAGCGACTGCGGCCAGAAATAGGCTTTTTAGCGGCTGCAGCATGGGGCGGTCTCGGAGCCCGCGCTCCTCAGGCAGGCTGCGCAAATCCGAGCGGCGAACCAGGATCCTGCTCCGGTCCCAGCCCCTGCCACCAAGGCCCTCAGCAGCCTGCAGGCAGCGGCCGAGGCGGTGTGAGGACCACAGAGGAGTGGAGCACCTCGCTTCCTCCCCAAGACCCAGAGAACACGAGGAAACAGAGAAGCGTCGGGAGCAGCGAATCGCGGGCGTAGCATGAAAAATTGGCACTTTGGAACTTTTCCTGCCTGCACGGATTCCGAAACGTGTGAGCTATCTGCACGCCATGACCGGATCACCAAGTGGGGGAGGAGATCCGTCCCCATACCTGCAGAGACCCCTGGGGAGGTGGGGGAGGGTTTTACACGCCCCACCCAGGTCTCTCGGTAGGGAGTAGCTCACCCTACAAACCAGCACCTGAGCAGCCTTTTAAGCAGAACTCTTAGTAGAAAGATTAAGGGACATTCCCCCAAAGAGAAGGAGCCATTGGAGCAGCCGTTGCAATGGACCTTTGCCTGGTGAACTGCCTGGGTAATTTATAGCTCAATAGTTTGAATCTGATATCCAAAAATGGGAAGACAGAAGAACAAAACGCAGTCTCAGAACTCAACCCCACCCAGAACAAGTCCTGGATGCAAGGACATAGGGAACCAGGAAGGCACATACATACAAGTTCTGAAATGATTGCATTCAAAATAAAGAAACATCTCCACAGGCCATAGAAGAGATTAAAGCAGAAATAAGCCACATACCTGCAATTTATGAAATGATTATGTCCAAAGTAATGAAACAACTCCATCAGGCCACAAAAGAGATTACAGTAGAAATAATCTCTCAGACAAAAAATGAACTGAAAACCATAATGGAAGAAATGTTCAGCACACACAGAGAAGAAATAGATAAAAGAATAGAAGAAAATAGGAAAGAAATGGAAACATTAAAAGAGCAATTTAGGAATGAATTACCACGAATGAAACAGATCCAAAGATATTGCCAGGAATTGAAAACTTCCATTGAAAGTGGGCAAAACCGCTTAAATGAAGACGAAGATAGAATTTCAGATCTTGAAGACAGCATGGCAGCTAATGAGCATGAAAGGAAGGATCTCATAAAGTCATCAAGGATCCAAGAAAAATCAATCCAACAGCTGCAAGGTGAGGCAAAAATAAATAATACTCGAGTTATAGGAGTTAGTGAAACAGCAGGAGACAACAGAAATGATATAAAAAGAATATTTGCTGAAATAATAGCAGAAAATTTCCCAAACATGGTAAAAGATACTGAAGTACAGTTAATCGAGACATATAGAACCCCAACGAGCCATAACCCAAACAAAACTACACACAGACATATAGTAGTGAAGATCTCAGACATCCAGCAAAAGAACACAATATGAAAAGCTGCTAGAGAAAAGAAACAGATCACCTATAAAAGAAAGCCCATCAGAATCACAGCAGACTTCTCAACGGAAACCATGAAATCAAGAAGAGCTTGGAGCCAGGTATTACAGATTCTGAGACAAAACAACTTCCAACCCAGACTGATGTATCCTGCAAAACTATCCTTCAAATTCAATGGAGAAATAAAATATTTCCATGACAAAGAACAACTGAAGAACTTCATGAGTGCCAAACCAGCATTGCAAAAAGCACTAAAAGATATTCTAGACAGAGAAAAAAGAGACCACAATCGCAAGAACAACAATAGAAATAACCCCCTAAACAGAACAAGTAAGTAAACAGACAGCAAAAAGAAGGAATACAACAACAAGTAAATAACATGACTAGAATAAGCCAACATATAACCATTATAACCATTAATGTAAATGGCCTCAATTCACAAGTCAAAAGGAAATGATTAGCGCAATGGATTAAGGAACACAATCCAACGATATGCTGCATACAGAAAACACATTTTACTCAAAAGAAAATCCACTGGTTGAAAGTTGAAGGTTGGAAAACAATTCTCCATGCAACAGGCCCCCAGAAAAAAGCAGGGGTAGCTATTATGCTTGCAAACAATGTAAACTTCAAACCAAAAACAATCAAAAGAGATAAAGAAGGCAACTACATACTAGTTAGGGGAAAGCTACAAGAGGAAGAGCTAACAATCCTAAACATTTATGCACCTAATAATGGAGCACCTAACTTTACAAGTCAAATCTTAACAGACGTGACAAATCAAATAACTAATAACACTATTGTAATAGGGGACATAAACACCCCTCTGATGCAAAGAGACAGGTCAGCTGGACAGAAACTCAGCAAAGAAATAACAGACCTGAACCAAAAGTGTGAACAAATGGACTTAGTAGATGTATACAGAGTGTCCCACCCCACAACATCAGAATACACATTTTTCTCAGCTGCACATGGGTCTTTCTCCAAAATAGACCACATTTTAGCCCATAGACCACATCTACCTAAATGCAAAAGAATTCAAATTATCCCATGCATATTATTGGACCACAGTGCAAAGAAACTGGAAATTAATGACAAAGAGAACTCCAAAAACCACATAAACATGTGGAAATTAGACAACAATCTCCTGAATATCAAATGGGTCACACAAGAAGTTAAAGAAGACATTTAAAAACACCTACAAATAAATGAAAATGCAAGTACAACCTACCGGAATCTGTGGGATGCAATGAAAGCAGTCCTCAGAGGGAAATTTATAGCAATGAACTCATATACAAAGAAAACAGAAAGAGAGCAAATAAATAGCCTAATGCTACACCTCAAACTCTTAGAAAAAGAGCAACAAGCCAAACCAAGAGCCCAAAGAAGGGAGGAGATTATAAAACTCAGGGTAGAAATTAATGCAATTGAGATGAAGAAAACTCTACAAAAAATTAGTGAATCAAAGAGTTGATTCTTCGAAAGAACAAATAAAATTGATAAAGCCCTAGCCAACCTTATCAAAAAAAGAAGGGAAAGAACTCAGATTCATGCAATAAGGAATGAAAAGGATGAAGTCACTACAGATCCCACAGAAATCCAAAAGATCATTAATACCTACTTTGAAAATCTTTACTCCTATAGGATAGAAAATACAGAAGAAATGGACAGATTCCTAGAAAGGTACAAATTACCAAAATTGAATCAGGAAGATGTAAAAATGCTGAACAACCCAATATCAACTAATGAGATTGAAAACGTTATTAAAAACTTACAAACAAAGAAAAGCCCAGGCCCTGATGGATTCAAAGCAGAATTCTATAAAATATTCAGGGAAGATTTAATGTCAACACTCCTCATACTCTTCAGTGAAATCGAAAAGGAAGCAACTCTCCCTAACACATTTCTGGAGGCAAGTATTATACTGATACCAAAACCAGAGAGGGACCCAACCAAGAAAGAGAGCTATAGGCCAATCTCTCTAATGAACATAGATGCAAAGATACTAAAAAAAATACTGGCAAATAGATTACAGCGAATCATAAGGAAAATTATACACCACAACCAGGTAGGATTCATTCCAGGAATGCAGGGATGATTCAATATTCACAAATCAATAAATGTAATACATCATATTAATACAAAGACAAAAACCACATGATCATCTCAATAGATGCAGAAAAGGCTTTCGACAAAGTCCAACATACATTCATGCTAAACACCTTAGAAAAAATGGGAATAGATTGCCTCTACCTCAATCTGATCAAAGCCATCTATAACAAACCAACAGCCAACATCACACTAAATGGACATAAACTGAAAACTTTCACTTTAAAGTCAGGAACAACACAAGGATGCCCATTGTCACCACTCCTATTCAACATAGTTCTGGAAGCATTAGCCCGAGCAATTAGACAAGAGAGAGAAATAAAAGGAATAAGGATAGGAAAGGAAGAAGTTAAACTATCACTATTTGCAGATGACATGATGCTATACATGGAGGACCCCAAAAACTCCACAAGAAAACTCCTGGAATTAATTGACAAATTCAGCAGCATAGCCGGATACAAAGTCAACACCCAAAAATCAATAGCATTCCTATACACAAACAACAAACAGACTGAGAGAGAAACTGAGAAAACCATACCTTTTACAATAGCAACCAAGAAAATGAAATATTTAGGAATCAATCTAACAAAGAATGTGAAAGATTTATTCAGTGACAACTACAGTACTCTGAAAAAGGAAATCGAAGAGGATTTCAATAAATGGAAAAGCATACCCTGCTCATGGTTAGGAAGAACTAACATTGTGAAAATGGCCATACTACCAAAACTGTTGTACAGATTCAATGCAATTCCCATTAAACTACCATTAGCATACCCCACAGATCTAGAGAAAATATGCCTCAAATTCATCTGGAACCAGAAAAGACCCAGAATAGCAAAAGCAATCCTGGGCAATAAGGACAAGTCAGGTGGAATCACAATCCCTGACCTGAAATTATACTACAAAGCTACTGTAATAAAATCAACCTGGTACTGGCTAAAAATCAGACCCGAGGATCAATGGAACAGACTGGAAGATGCAACCACAACGAAAAACCCACTCAGCTACCCAATATTTGACAAAGGGGTCAACCAAAGTCACTGGAAAAAAGAATGCCTGTTTAGTAAGTGGTGCTGGAAAAACCGGCATGCCTCTTGCCGAAAACTGAAAATAGACCCCAGTCTATCACCATGCACCAAACTCAGGTCAAAATGGATCACAGACATCAACATTAAAACAGAAACTCTAAATCTATTGGAAGAGAAAGTAGATAAAAATCTTGAAGACATAGGAGTAGGCAGAGAGTTCATGAACAAAAATGAAACTGCAAGGGAAACACTTCAAAGAATCAATAATTGGGACCTCATCCTTCTGAAAAGCTTTTGTACATCTAAAGAAATCACCAGCAAAGTAAAAAGAAAACCCACAAATTGGGAAAAAATCCTATCTGGCTGTCCCTCAGACAAAGGACTGCTATCTAGAACATACAAAGAATTAAAAAACATGTACCTGTCCAAATTCAAAGACCCAGTCCTGAAATGGCCAGCTGAGATGAATACACACTTCTCAGATAAAGAAATACAAATGGCAAATAAATATATGAGAAAATGTTCCACATCCTTAGTCATTCGAGAAATGCAAATAAAAACACTGAGATTTCATCTCACCCCAGTAAGACTGGCCAGTATTAAAATATCATCCAATAACAAATGCTGGCAAGGCTCTGGAGAAATAGGGACTCTATTACACTGCTAGTGGGAATGCAGACTGGTGCAACCACTGTGGAGAGCAGTTTGGAGATTTCTCCGCAAACTAGGTCTAGAGGCTCCATTCAAACCAGCTATTCCCCTTCTGGGTATTTTCCCAGAAGATCTGCAAACATCATATCACTCTGATATATGTGCACCCATGTTTATAGCAGCGCAATTTGTAGTAGCTAAAATGTGGAAGCAACCCAAGTGTCCATCCATAGAAGACTGGATTAAAAAACGGTGGCATTTTTATATAATGGAATATTATTCAGCTATAAAGAAAGACAGTTTTGGGGACTTTGTAGGCAAATGGTCAAAATTGGAAACCATACTCATAAGTGAAATAAATCAGTGGTACATCAGCAGGCAACATATTGTGTCACTGGTGTAAGAACCTGAGGGTGGGAATATAAACTAAGAGACATGAAGGAAATCTGTTCAGAAGCAAAAAGCAGATGGGACGAGGGAAAGGAGAAAAGAAAGAGGCAAAAATATATGTATGTATGTATGTATATACATATGTACAGGAAGGCTAACATGGTTCTACTATTGTATGATGTCACTTAATGCTAAGGAATAGTTGATGACTGGTGGCTTGATCAACATTGTATGTCTATATGTGTTATCCTGAGCATACACTTTGAAGATATCAATATGGAATGCAGCAACTATTGTTGGTTTTCTGTTGCTTTGTCTATAATTCAATTCTGATCATACTGTTATTGTGCTACTTTGTGTGTCTTTGTTAATGCTTTCCGGTTTCTTTTTTTTTTTTTTTTTTTTTTTTTTTTTTTTTTTTTTTTTTTTTTTTTCTGTTGTTGATGTAGTTCTTTTTCTATCACACTTTAAAGGAAGGGAAAGAAAGAGAGAAAAAAAAAAAGAAAAATTATATATATAAAAAATGTGAGAAAGTAAGTATGTATGTACAGCATATCTTACATGGTTGTACTACTGACTTAGGTCACTTTATAGTAAGGAATACTTGATCATTAATTGTTTGATCAATTTTGCATGTCTGTATCTATGTTCCTGAATATACACTTCAAAGTTATCAATATGTAAAGCAAAACCATTGTTGTTTCCCTGTCACCTTGTCTGTAACTCAGTTTTGATTGTACTATTCTTATGCTACTTTGTGTCTGTTTATTAATATGTTTTTGTTCTTTTACTTTTAAAATAATAATAAAAAAAAAGTAAAGTGTGCTATCTATACACAATGGGATACTATTTGGCCATAAAGAGGGACAAAATTGAGACATTTATAAGAAAATGGATGCCCCTGGAAATACAGTTAAGTGAAATAAATCAGGCACACAAGCTTAAATACCATGTGTTCTCATTTGAGTGAGGCAAAGTACAACTAAAAAACAAAATAAAGGATTGATAGAAGGAAACAAGTAGATCTTTTGAAAATGGAAATGTGTCCAAGAGAAAGAGAGGTTGGGGATGAAAGAGATTTAGAATGTGTCACTTCCATGCACCAAATACCCACAATGAATGTAATCATTATATGTCATACACGTAAATGAATAATAATAACAACAACAAAAATAAAAATTGTGAAAAGGAGTTAAAGAAGGAAGGAGGGTGGTGGGTGGGAAAGGGAAGGCAATTAAAAGCAAACAATGCCAGGAATGATGGCGCAGGCCTGTAATTCTCAGCACTTGGGAGGCTGAGGCAGGAGGATCTACATGAATCTGAGGCCAGCTTGGGCTATATAAGCAAGTTCAAGGTCAGCCTGAGCTATATAGACAGACCCTATCTCAAAAAGAAAAATAAACAACAAGACAAAACAAAACAAAATCCCAAATCCGTCTGGGTTATGTACACATACCTACTCCATGAAATGAATGCAAACTTTATGCACTGGAAACATGTACTAATAAAATAAAAAAAGAATGCTAATAATAATAAACCAGAAGAATACAGACTAGGGAATTTTTATTTTTAATCTATGTAGAACTGTTCAGTGGCTAGTGTATACAGAATGGTAAAGACATCCTATAACAACTGAGCTGTATTTAGTGTTTCATTATGTAATTCACTATATTCAATGTTTGTTTTTTAATTCATTTTGGCCAGAAATCTTTCAAGATGAAGCGCTACTGGGTGGTTCTTTATTCTTTGTAGAAAGGGTGATGTAACCACGGGACACCATTTCCTCCTTTGCTCATCAGCTGAGACAGAGTAACAATGTGGTCAGCAGCCTGAACAGCACCACACACCGAACTAGAGTCCAGTCAATGCCGGGTGTGGTGACACACGCCTGTAAGAAGTTTCAGTGTAGTGACGAGGAGAGCACTTCCCCAGCATGTAGACTTTGTTCCTACACTACAAAGCCAAAGTATTGCAGCAACGGAAACCCTGAAAGGACACCAGGATTTGGAAGCAGACAAGGAATCAATTGTTCCTCAAATCCTTTTTATGGGATTCCAAAGGTGTAGGGTACAGAGCTAGAGTACTTGGCTGTCTTTGATTGGTTCTTACAGTATGCATCACAGTGACCAGTTCTTTCTAGGAGGCAGAAAAAACAGAAACTGTAACAGGAATTGTTACCTGAGCAACTAACAGACTGGCTGGAGGTCATTTTCTGCCACAAAACTACAATTAAAATAATAGATAAATGTTAAAATATCAGAATTATTCTTTTGCTATACACACTCATTGTAGAAGATGACCTGCTATTTTGGCCCAATAGTTTTTGATATATAGATTTGGGAAAACTATTTGTAAATATGAGGTAAATTTACACTTACCACAAAAAGCTTGAAAATGCAGAAATTTTAAAAATACAAGATAATTCTCATCCCTGCACAAGTGCAGTACATAATTTTAGTCATTTTCTCTGTATATATAATTCACATATACACACAAGCACAATAAACACATCTTTGGGTTGGGTACATTAAAATATTGAGGAGGTAATTTCAGGTCGAATCATTTGTAAATAATTTTTGGCTTTGTGTGTGTGTGTGTGTGTGTGTGTGTGCGCGCGCGCGTGCGTGTGTGTGTGTGTGTTAGCGCTGAGAATTTAACCCAGGACCTCATCTATGCTAGGCAAGCATTCTACCACTGAGCCAAGCCCCCAGCCATGACACTCATACAAATTCATCTCTATATCTGTTTACTCGGTGGTCTGGAGAACTTGCACATCTTTACAGTGTTAGAGATTTTCTTCACCAGGCTCTCTCCAAAAGGAACAGAATGCAAACATTTCAATGGACGTGATAATCTATCTCTTCCTATATGTATATTTTTGTTGTTGAACAAATAATACAGCTTATGAGAATCTATGAAATCAATTCAAAATTATTTTCTATAAATTAACCAAACTGACTTGGAGAAAAATGAGCAACTATTTGATCTTGTGGCTATTTTATTTTGTTCTTCTTTACCACTAAGATGATATATAATACATTTGGAAAGATAAACATAATTTTAAGCAAGAATAAAAATATCTTTATTTAAACAATAAATCATGTATTCTAGTAAACTTAGAATTGCCTGCCAATTGGTACTAAGATTTTTCCTCTAGTATTTGTTATTAAGAGAAACAGCTATTTCTTTCCTTTTTAACATGGCCAGTTTAGTGTTATTCCTTCTGAATTTGAAGGACAATTAGGAATGAAGGTAGAGGTAGAAGTTCCCATGAGATGCATCACACTCTGTCCACCTCCTCAAATTTTAGTGTTTACTCTCCTTATAGATACTACATACATATCTATAAATACCTTCTGCCTGCAGAACGCAACAATGTTTTTGAGCAAGTTGTAGCTGTGGTCTCTGCCTCAGTACCCAGTAGCAACAGGGAGTAAATAGCATCACTGAGATTAGTAGTTCTGTGGGGGTTTTTAGGTGGCAGAATCCTCTAACTTTTTGCCCAAGTGCGCATTAAATAGATGAGTTCTGAGATCTCTTCATTTTGATTGAACTCTACTCCGGCTGAACTGTTGCCTCTGTGGTTAATTACCTGTCGGTGGGATTTGAGGCTTTCTGGCCAGAGAGCTATTATGGAGATTCATGGCACTGCGTATCAATTTATTTTTCATTTTGGTTCGCATTTTAATTAGCATAACTATTTTTAGGGCCATTGAAAGAATATTTTTATTCTTCCCGCTTTGCAATCTTAATTGTCTGTGCTCCCTTGATAAAGATACTTTAAGAAAGGTATTTATTACAATGGCATTTGGAAATTATAGTAGGACCTGTTCAAATAAAAAATCTAAGGAAAAGAATAATAAAATAATTGAGTTTTCTTTAGATTTAATTGGTATATTTCATTCATATAAGATAAAATCTTATTGGTTTTCTTATCTGATTGATTAAATTAGAGAAGAAAGGATATAAGATTATAAATGAATGGTAAAAATCAAGTTATTAAACAAGCTGCTTCAAAATAATAGAGAATTAAAACATTATATAATACAATGTTATAATAAATAAATATTCAAGAGATCTTAAAAGTAATATAATACAACCACAAAGCAGAAGCCGCATTCCACCCTTCGGCCTTTGCCTAAGACGTCACTATTGCCAGGGCTGGAAATGTGCTCCAGGCGTCCATGTAGCCATGGTTTGTTCACCTGCGAGGGACTGGAAGGTGGTGGAACCTTCGGGAGACAAGTCCCTGGGGTGTGTGCTTGAAGGCGAGATGGTAACCACCGTCTTTCTCTACTTCCTGGTTCCCTGGCTGCCATGGTAACAGGGTCCCTGCAATGTGCTCCCAGCATACGTGCTGTGCTGCCACAAGCCCAAAGCAGCAGCACCCATAAGTGAAACCTCTGAGCTGTGAGACAAAGTAAACCTTTCCTCCTTTTAAGGTGATTATCACAGCTACTTTGCCCATATACTCAATAGCTGATGAAAAAAATACCTGAAACAGCATTTGTGAGGCAGGCTGAGTGTATCTGGCCAAAACTAGCCACCCCTTCCTCTGGATGTGCACAGAGCTGTGGAAAGATCCCTATGCAGGCTGCAGAGAGTGCTGCTATGCCGTGAGTGCACTGTGTGCTCCAGGCTTAAGCACTCGTGTCTAGAAGTCACCTTTGCAATTTCAGTAGTGATGTAAGAACCTAGAATACAGGTGAATCAAAGAACTTCCTTCAATAATAAGAATCACATATCGTTTAAAGTCGGCCCATTAGATTTTTGAAGGCTGAGGACAGGAATGGAGCTCAGTGGTAGAGTGTTTGCCTGGCACGTGTGAGGCCGTGAGTTTGGCCCCCAGCACCACAGCATTTGTCACAGTGTTACATCAAGCTGAGTTCTCTCGATCTATGAGATCTACAAGGCGGTCGTTGCATTTTTCTGGAGATAATCTACCAACCTCTACATCTATTATGCATGGGCTTATTTCACATGCAATTACTAAAGCAATAAATGATATTCTCCCCACCTTGTATCTGTTTGCTTGGTAGGCTTTAGCATGCCAAGAGTCCTGGCCTCAGTTTCTCCAAGCATACATTATCGAGAATTGTTTCACTTCCTCCGTAAAAAACAACAACAACAACAAAAACCTTGGTTCTTCTCATGAAAAATATTCATACATGTCCACATCACTGGGCAAATGGTTCTCAGTTTGAGAAACTGTGCTGCGGTGGTTAGGGTGCATCGTCAGCTTGCTTTGCTTTGGGACGCACCTGAGGGACTGGTGAAACACCATTGTAGGTGTGTCTGGCCATGGTGGCGTGGCCTTTGGGTTCATTTCCGGTCCCAGGCTCCTTTCTCTCAGGATCTGTTCCCTTGCTCTGCTTCCCAGCCACCATGAGCGAAGCATCTTTGCACTACCTGATCTTTCTGCCAGACATTTTTGCCTTGAAGCTAGCCAACAATGCATTGGATACCCTTAAGTCATAAGCCAATTTGAACTTGTCTTCCTTTACCAATTTTATGTGCTTGGACCTATGATTCAGGATTCATTTGGTTCTAGAATCTTTCTGATTATACACTTCTTTGGATAGGGTGTGGTATACAGATCATGCTCTGAGGAAAGTCATAGGTCCTATGTTCATACACAACACATACACATAATTTGTTCTTGAGCCAAATTAGCTTGGAAATTTTTCAATTTCAATTGAAGAGGTTTTTAAACTGTAGGACACATCAGAACATTTAGTATGCTCTTGTACCTGAGAGTCCTCAAAGGATGGATATAGTACAATGTTTTCCGAATATTTTACCCTCATAGATAATTTATAATGGGTCTTGCCAAGCACACTTCGTCTTAGAATATTGTTACCCTCCAGAGAATGAGAAAACTAGCTTTTCCAGGTGGTGGAGATACAAAATCTCCTTAAAGGTGGATTCAAAGCTATTTGATGCAACAGGGATCTGTTGTTATTGGGGGAATTTTATGCCTCTCACAGTGAAGGGAGTATCAAGAGCATGAGTCGTGCAGGCAGCTGGTTCCTAGGAAATGACTCAAAAGGCACCTTCTCCAGACAAAGACGTGCTAAGAGGCAGAGGTAGCTTTCACTCTGACAGAGGAAGACAAGGCCCTGCGCCTGCTAAGCTCCGGGAGCTCATTCAGGATAGAGGCTCTTCCTGGGGCTGGGCAGACAACTTACGCCTGAGACTGAGTGGAAGTCTTGGACTCCCATCATTGGGATGAACTATCTCTGTTTCCTCTAGTCTCTTAAAAGGGGTAATGATTCCTTGACAAATTGTGTTTAGTTTAAACAGGAAAGTCTGTTTTCTTTCTGTTTTGTTTTTTGTTTCTTTGAGGGAGCTGCATCTCCCTGTTGATTTACTTGAGTTGATAGAAAAAAAAATTTCTTATTGTTATTCTCTCCACCTCTATTTGCAGTTTTTTCCTATTGTTATTAGAAGTTTAGAACAGACAGACTTCCGGGAAGATGGCGACCAGGTGAGCGGCAGAGGGAATCTCTCCCAGAGACGGATACTTTGCGCGCGGGTGCCTGGTCCGTGGATGCAAAATTCCAACTGATCGGGCTGCTCTCCGCGGCCTGAGCATTAAAGGGCTGGCTGACAAGCCACGCAGCGAGAAGTGGGCAGATCCTGAGAGCTGGGCGCCCAAGGGGTTGGTGCTGCGCTTGGGCCGCAGCTCAGTTCAAATCACGTACAGCCGAGAGAGCGATTGTGGCGGGAAGGATGCCTCCAGCGCCTGAACCTGACTGGCTCAGAGGCGGCTGTAACCAGGATTTGTTGGAGGCAGCGGAGCAGAGGAAACTCAGAGAATGCGCTACTGGGACAGACTGCGCCAATCTGGGCAGTGGTCTGGGATCCCGCTCAGAACCCCGCCCCGCAGCCAGCTCTCTGCGAACTGGAGCAACAGCGATTGGCGGGATTTCTGAGTCAGGAAAAAGCTCGATCCAGGGAGATACATCTGAATGGCATTCCTGTCTGCACGATCAAAGGGTGAGTTAACTGGGCGCTCTAAACGGTTTTTCCTGAATCGGGAAGAAGCTCTGCCCAGCGAGTGACATCAAAGCAGCTTTAAGGACTGCAGGATCTCCTGGGTGGGAAGAGCTAGCTAGGCGACCTGACGGGATTCGTGAGGGGGGAAGGAGCTCCACCCAGGGAGGAACACCTGAGTGTACTGTCTGCAAGACTCCTAGGGCAGCGAGCTGTTTATACGCCCCAGCCAGGTCTTGCGGTAGGGAGTAGAAGCGGAAATCTCAGCAGACAGCTTAAGGGATATTCTCCCAAAGAGAAGGAATCATTGGAGCAGCCTATGCAGTAGACCTTTGCCTGCTGAACTGCCTGGGGAATTTATAGCTCCACATTTTGAATCTGATACCCAAAAATGGGGAAACAAAGGAACAAAATGCAGTCTCAAAACTCAACCCCACCCAGAACAAGTTTTGAATGTGAAGATACAGGGGAACCAGGAAGTCACATACCTTCAAGTTATGAAACGATTGCATCCGAAATGAAACAACTCCAACAGGCCATAAAAGAGCTTAAAGCAGAAATAAGCCACATACCCGCAATGATTTCTCAGACAAAAAACGAGCTGAAAACAATGACGGAAGAAATGTTCCATTCACACAGACAAGAAATAGACAAAAGTCTAGAAGAAAATAGGAAACAAATGGAAACGTTACAAGAGCAATTTAGGAATGAATTACCAAGAATGAAACAGGTACAAAGAGAATGCCAGGATTTGATAACTAACGCTGAAAGCATGCAAAACCTTTTAAATGAAACCGAAGATAGAATTTCAGAACTTGAAGACAGCATGGCAGCTTGTGAGCATGAAAGGAAGAATCTCATGATATCATCCAAGACACAAGAAAAGTCAATCCAACAGCTGCAAGATGAGGCAAAATGTAACAATATTCGAATTATAGGAGTGTGTGAAACAGCAGGAGATCTCACAAACGATATAAAAGGAATATTTGATGAAATAATAGCAGAAAATTTCCCAAACAAGATAAAAGATACTGAAGTTCAGTTAAGCGAGGCATATAGAACCCCAATGATCCATAACCCAAAGAAAAACACGCACAGGCATATAATAGTCAAGATCCCAGATATCCAGCAAAAGAACACAATATTAAAAGCTGCTAGAGAAATGAAACAGATCACCTATAAAGGAAAGCCCATCAGAATCACAGCAGATTTCCCACAGGAAACCATGAAATCAAGAAGAGCTTGGAGTGAGATATTACAGATTCTGATGCAAAACAATTTCCAACCCAGACTGATGTATCCAGCAAAACTATCCCTCAAATGCAATGCAGAAATAAAATATTTCCACGACAAAGAACAACTGAAGAACTTCATGAGTGCCAAACCACCATTGCAAAAAGCATTAAAAGATATTCTAGACAGAGAATAAAGAAACCACAATCCCAAGAACAGCTATAGAAATAACTCCCTAAACAGAAGAAATAATTAAACAGTCAGCAAAAGAAGGAAAACTTCAACTAAATAACATGACTAGAATAAACCAACATATAACCATGATAACCATTAATGTAAATGGCCTCAACTCAAAAGTCAAAAGGAAAAGATTGGAAGACTGGATTAAGGAACACAATCCAATGATATGCTGTATACAGGAAACACATTTTACTCAAAAAGAAATCCATGCGTTGAAAGTTAAAGGTTGGAAAACAATTCTCCATGGAACAGGCCCCCAGAAAAAAGCAGGGGTAGCTATTATGTTTGCAAACAATGTAAACTTCAAACCAAAAACAATCAAAAGAGATAAAGAAGGCAACTACATACTAGTTAGGGGAAAGCTACAAGAGGAAGAGGTAACAATCCTAAACATTTATGCACCAAACAATGGAGTACCTAACTTTACAGGTCAAATCTTGACGGACGTAAAAAATCAAATAACTAGTAACACTATTGTAATACGGGACCTAAACACCCCTCTGACACAAAGAGACAGGTCAACTGGACAGAAACTCAGCAAAGAAATAACAGACCTGAACCAAAAGTGTGAACACATGGACTTCATAGATGTATACAGAGTGTTCCACCCCACAACATCAGAACACACATTTTTCTCAGCTGCACATGGGTCTTTCTCTAAAATAGACCACGTTCTAGCCCATAGAGCATATCTACCTAAATGCAAAAGAATTGAAATTATCCCATGAATATTATGAGACCACAGTGCAATGAAATTGGAAATTAATGACAAAGAGAACTCCAAAAACCACATAAACACTTGAAAATTAGACAACAACCTCCTGAATAACCAATGGGTCACACAAGAAGTTAAAGAAGAAATTAAAACCTACCTACAAATAAATGAAAATACAAGTACAACCTACCGGAATCTGTGGGATGCAATGAAAGCAGTCCTCAGAGGGAAATTTATAGCAATGAACTCATATACACAGAAAGCAGAAAGAGAGCGAATAAATAACCTAATGATAAACCTCAAACTCTTAGAAAAAGAGCAACAAGCCAAACCAAGAGCCCAAAGAAGGGAGGAGATTATAAAACTCAGGGCAGAAATTAATGCAATCGAGATGAAGAAAACTCTACAGAAAAATAGTGAATCAAAGAGTTGGTTCTTTGAAAGAATAAATAAAATTGATAAAGCCCTAGCCAACCTTATCAAAAAAAGAAGGGAAAGGTCTCAAATTCATGCAATAAGGAATGAAAAGGATGAAGTCACTACAGATCCCACAGAAATCCAAAAGATCATTAATACCTACTTTGAAAATCTGTATTCCCATAGGATAGAAAATACAGAAGAAATGGACAAATTCCTAGAAAGGTACAAATTGCCAAAATTGAATCATGATGACGTAAAAATCCTGAATAAGCCAGTATCAATTAATGAGATTGAAAACATCATTAAAAATTTACCAACAAAGAAAAGCCCAGGCCCTGATGGATTCACAGCAGAATTCTATAAAACATTTAGAGAAGATCTAATGCCAACACTCCTCAAACTCTTCAGTGAAATCGAAAGGGAAGCAAGTCTCCCCAACACATTTCTGGAGGCAAGTATTATACTGATACCAAAACCAGAGAGAGACCCAACCAAGAAAGAGAACTACAGGCCAATCTCGCTAATGAACATAGATGCAAAGATTCTCAACAAAATACTGGCAAAAAGATTACAGCAAATCATAAGGAAAATTATACACCACGACCAGGTAGGATTCATTCCAGGAATGCAGGGATGGTTCAATATTCGCAAATCAATTAATGTAATAAACTATGTTAATACAGTCAAAGACAAAAACCACATGATCATCTCAATAGATGCAGAGAAAGCTTTCGATAAAGTCCAACATACATTCATCTTAAAAAACCTTAGAAAAAATGGGAATAGATGGCCTCTACCTCAATCTGATCAAAGCCATCTACAACAAACCAACAGCCAACATCATACTAAATGGACATAAACTGAAAACCTTCACTTTAAAGTCAGGAACAAGACAAGGATGTCCATTGTCACCACTCCTATTCAACATAGTTCTGGAAGCACTAGCCAGAGCAATCAGACAAGAAAGAGAAATAGAAGGAATAAGGATAGGAAAGGAAGAAGTCAAACTATCACTATTTGCAGATGACATGATACTATACATGGAGGATCCCAAAAACTCCACAAGAAAACTGCTGGAATTAACTGACAAATTTGGCAGCGTAGCCGGATACAAAGTCAACACCCAAAAATCAATAGCATTCCTATACACGAACAACAAACAGACTGAGAGAGAAACTGAGAAAAGCATACCCTTTACAATAGCAACGAAGAAATTGAAATACTTAGGAATCAATCTAACAAAGAATGTGAAAGATTTATTCAGTGAAAGCTACAGTACTCTGAAAAAGGAGATTGAAGAGGATTTCAATAAATGGAAAAACATACCCTGCTCATGGTTAGGAAGAACTAACATTGTGAAAATGGCCATACTACCAAAACTGTTGTACAGATTCAATGCAATTCCCATCAAACTACCGTTAACATACCTCACAGATCTAGAGAAAATATGCCTCAAATTCATCTGGAAC